>UESW01003158.1:84133-111453 GCA_900491605.1 Calamus simplicifolius | reverse complement strand
GATGCAAACCATGCAGGCGATGATGGCGCGGATGGAGGTGCAAATCGTGCCCAACCCTTCGAGTGGAGGAGCGTGATGAAATTGATGGAGGTAGGGAGAGGGGTTTCGAAAATCTGGAGGCACCACCAATTCGAAGAGGGCAACAGAGGCCTGATGTTGGACTTCCAAGGTATGTCGATCAACCTCCCTATTTCGAAAATCAGAATCGGTGGGAAGCAGGCTTCAGGGTCGAAATTCCAGAGTTTAAAGGAGGAATTAACCCAGACGAGTATGTTGATTGGACCCTTCAGGTCGATGATGTTTTTCGTCTGAAGGAGGTGCCCTTAGACAAGCAGGTACCGCTTGTCACAATTCGATTCAGAGATAGGGCTGCTGCTTGGTGGCATGCGCAGCACTATCGTAGATATATGGATGGGAGACCTCCATTAGCGTCATGGGCAGCGCTAAAGCAGGAGATGAACAGGGAGTTTTTGCCTCCGAACCATGAGCAGATTTTGTATTCGAAGTTGCATGTTTGACGCAAGGTAGTCGGAGCGTCGAGGAGTACACAACTGAATTTTATCGATTGGTTGCACGAAATCGGTTGATTGAGGCTGAACCGAGATTGATAGCCATGTATCTTCATGGCTTGCGGCTGCCAATCCAAGATGCACTGGCTGTGCATCGAATTGATAGTGTAGGAGATGCGCATATGAGGGCTCAGGCAGTGGAAAAGAGCTTGATGAGAAACAGGGGGTTTCAGAGCAGAGGGGGTTTTACTACGGGCCAGAGTTCAGGGCAGAATTCAGGGGGCAAATTTATGCCTCCAGTAGCGAGGCCGCAGGCATCAGTACCTCCAAGACCAACAGGGTCGAATGGAACCTCAGGTTCTCAGGCGAGAGTGGGCAGCAACAGGGCTAACATTCGCTGCCATCGGTGTCAGAATTTGGGGCACTATGCCAATGAATGCCCCAAGGCGCGAGCTCAGTTGTATATGGAGGATTATGGAGGACGAATATGGAGGAGAGTTCCCTGAGGATGAGGAATTTGATGATGAGCTGTGTGTTATTGATCCGGACCATATTCAAGGGGAGAGCTTGGTGATACGAAGAATGTGTCTGGCGCCGAGATCAGATGAAGATTGGCGTCGGCATGACATCTTCACAACGAAATGTTTTGTGGCTGGCAAAACATGTCGTGTTATCATAGACTCCGGCAGTTGGGAGAATGTGATAGCAGAGGAGGCTGTGAAGAAGCTGGGGTTGCAGACAGACCCTCACCCACATCCATATAAGCTCGGTTGGGTGAACCGAAATGCAGACATTCAGGTCAGCCGAAGGTGTAAGTTGTCACTGTGTTTTGGTCCTCATTTCGAGACAACTATTGAGGCGGATGTTGTTCCAATGGATGCTACTCACATCATACTGGGGCGTCCGTGGCAGTTTGATAACAGGGCAGTGTACAACGGGTACACCCACAGTTATATGCTGCGTCCAGATGGGAGGAAAGTTATTTTGAAGCCGCTTCAGGAAGTGAGTGGACAGAATACGGTAATTTGTTTACCAAGCACAGAATTCGATGCGAGTTTGGATGGAGAGGATGTTTGTTTTGCTTTGGTGAGCAAGTCAGGAGACTTCGGCGTGGAAGAGGAGCAAAGGCCGAATATGATTCCTGAGGAGTTGGTGTCTATCTTGGAGGAATTCCGAGATGTTGTATCAAAGGAGCTACCGGCTGGATTACCACCTCTCCGAGATATTCAGCACGGCATTGACCTTATTCCGGGCTCAGTGTTGCCGAATAAGGCTCATTATCGGATGACACCGCAACAGCATGAGGAATTGAGGAGGCAGGTCCAAGAACTTTTGGACAAGGGGTTCGTACGGGAGAGCATTAGCCCGTGCGCGGTGCCAGCCCTTTTGGTACCGAAGAAGGATGGTACGTGGCGCATGTGTGTCGACAGCCGCGCGGTTAACAAAATTACTGTGAAGTACAGGTTCCCGATACCGAGGTTGGACGACATGCTTGATCAGTTGAGTGGTGCTAAGGTCTTCACGAAGATTGATTTGAAGAGTGGGTACCATCAGATAAGGATGAAGCCTGGAGACGAATGGAAGACAGCCTTCAAGACTAAGGAAGGGCTGTATGAATGGTTGGTAATGCCATTTGGGTTGTCAAACGCGCCGAGCACGTTCATGCGCGTAATGAACCAGGTTTTACGTCCATTTCTTAGCTCATTTGTGGTTGTCTACTTTGATGATATTTTGATATACAGCAGGACAGCCGAAGAGCATGTGGGCCATGTGGCACAGGTTTTGTCAGTGTTACGTGAGAACCAGTTAGTTGCTAACCCAGAGAAGTGCATTTGGATGGTTGGGAGACTAATTTTTCTGGGGTACGTTGTGACTGGAGAGGGGATTCTCCCAGATAGGAATAAGGTGCATGCAATTGTGGAATGGCCAGTACCTTCAACCTTGACAGAATTGAGATCCTTTTTGGGTCTTGCAGGGTTTTATCGCAGGTTTGTCAAGGGGTATAGTGAGCTGGCTGCACCTTTAACGGAATTGTTGAAGGGAGCCAGATTCGGGTGGAATGATGCCGCACAGGAGGCATTTGATGGGCTGAAAGTCAGATTGACCGAAGCTCCTTTATTGGTTCTTCCTGATTTTGATAGAGTTTTTGAGGTGGATTGTGATGCTTCGAAGACTGGAATTGGGGCAGTGCTTAACCAGGAAGGAAGACCAGTCGCATACTTCAGTGAGAAGCTGGGAGGAGCTAAACTGGCTTACTCGGTTTATGATCTGGAATTGTACGCCATTGTGAGATCCTTGCAGCATTGGCGCCACTACTTGATTCAGCGGAGTTTGTACTGTATTCAGACCATCAGGCGCTGAAGTTTTTACAGGGTCAGCATAAACTGAGTTCAAGGCATGCGAAGTGGGTGAGTGCCTTGCAGGAATACACTTTCAGCATCAAGCACAAGTCTGGTACGTTGAATAGAGTGGCTGATGCTTTGAGTAGGCGGAGCTTGTTGATTGGCGCTATGCATGTGTACACTCTCGGCTTTGAGAGTGTAAGGGAGGACATTCGTGTGGATGAGCACTTCAAGGGGATTTTGGCCAAAATTGAGGCGGGGGAGCGAACTGATTTCGTTCTCCATGATGGATATTTGTTTCGAGGTAACTGCTTATGTGTTCCTGATACGTCTCTTCGTGTGTTGATCATCCAGGAACTGCATAACCAGGGTCACTTCGGAAGGGATAAAACAGCCTGGTTGATTCGGCAGCGGTTTTATTGGCCTGGTCTTGACCGAGATGTCAAGCTTTTGTGAAGAGGTGCAGGTTGTGTCAAGAGTCGAAGGGGACAGACACGAACCAAGGTATGTACACGCCTTTACCTATCCCAGAGGCACCATGGCGAGATGTTTCTATGGACTTTGTTGTAGGATTGCCGCGGACAGCAAGGGGACTGGATTCGATTATGGTGATTGTGGATCGGTTCAGTAAGGTGGCGTGTTTCTTGCCATGCAAAACCACTTTTGATGCGTCAAAGGTTGCTGACTTATATTTTGCTTCAGTGGTTCGGCATTTTGGTATACCGGCATCCATAGTGTCAGACAGGGACAGCAAGTTTATGGGACACTTCTGGCGAGAGCTGTGGAAGAAGTTGGGCACAAAGTTGAAATTCAGCAGTCCTTATCATCCTCAGACGGATGGACAGACTGAAGTTGTCAACCGTAGCTTGGGTAATCTGTTGCGGGCAAATGTGCATGAATTCAGGAGCTGGGATTTGTGTTTGCCGAAGATTGAGTTTGAGTTCAACTCTTCAGTGAACCGTTCTACAGGGTTTGCTCCGTTTCAGATACTGTTTGGGTTCTTGCCAAGAGGTCCTTTGGATGTTCTGCCAGTTGAGACGCCAGAGAAGGTGAGTCAGAAGGTCGAAGATAGAGTGTCTGACTTGCAGGAGATACATGCGACTGTTAGAGCCAAATTGGAGCAGACTTACGCCAAATACAAGGCGAAAGCTGATCAGCAGCGTCGGCAACAGTCCTTTGAAGTGGGCGATTTGGTATGGGTTTACTTACCGAGGGAGCGGTATCCACAGGGAGCTTTAACGAAGCTCAAGCCGAAGAAGATAGGTCCATGCCAGGTATTGGAGAAATTTGGTGACAATGCCTATCGGGTTGAGTTACCAGATGATGTCTTCATTTCGGATGTGTTCAACATTCGGCATCTGACCCCTTATGCAGAGAGAATTCGAGCTTGAGGTCAAGCTTTTCAGAGAAGGGGAGAGTGATGAGGACATCAGTTCGGACCAGAGTTCGGGTCAGTCGAACCAGTCCTTGGATGTTCCTGTACCAGCAACCCAGAGTCAGCAGGCCACGTCAGGGAAGACCACACCAGGTAATCTACGAAGGTCCAAGAGGTTGCAGAACAAACGGGCTTGAAATTTTATGTTTGGGCCGAGTGTACGGAATTGATCCGACTTCGTTTTTGACACTTTGGGTCAATCGAATCCGATCAGCTACTGTGTTGGACTGGGCCCAAACTTGGCTGGTTATATGGAAACGGACTGCTGATTCAAAGTCATTGCCTTTGGCAATGAGCTGCTATGGATTTTGGCCATCCGGGCTTGTCTGATAGGAGTTTTGGGCCTGTTTTATTTTTTAATGGCATAGTTGTAATTTTTCTAAACTTATGATGTTAGGGTTTTATCTCTTTTATTTAGGTTGGCTTTGGGGCGCCGTCAGAGGGCAGAGATGTTTTTTTTTTTTTTTTGGAATTCAGATCAAGGTTTTCTTTTTTTTTTTTCTGATTCAAAACAATTGAATTGAAAATTCAATTGATCTTCCTTTAAACTTCGGATTGTGAGTGATCAAATTCGAAATTTTCCCCTTTTCTTGTCAAGATTCGAACCAAACCTGGACGAATTCTTTTCTCGCAGATTAGATCATTCTTGAGTTGCAGGCGTTTTGAATATCGCCCTGCATCAGAAGGCAACAATTGGGGAAGCGCCACGTAGGAGATCTCGATCTTCATGGCGCCTGTAGCGGCGGTTCCGGACGTCTTGGTTGAGACGCCTTATCTTCTCCCTGAGGTGGTTTCTTTTGGAAAAAATGGAGTCGTAGTGGCGCCATCCCTATTCGTAGCGCTCTTTCGCTTTCCCTTAGAGAACTTCATTTCCCCGTTTCCTTAGTGACCTTGCTTAACGTTTCTTTCGATCGAAAACATGGTAAGTCCGAGCGACCAGGCTTCGGAGGTGACCCTGGCAGATCTGGAGTGGATACATCGCTTGTACAAGATTCCTCAGGATGTTACCTTGTTGCTCCTGACGGCGGATGACAAGGTAACATCTGGATTAGGGGACGGAGCATTCTGTTATGAGGAAAGTTTGAGGGCAGGCCTCAGGTTCCCTCTTCATCCACTGGTGCAGGAGGTGATGAGGTTCTACAATATATGCTTCACCATGGTGGCTCCCAACAGCTGGCACAATCTCATCGGATTCATCTCGTTGTGTAGCCGTATCGGGGTAACCACGACCCTTCCAATGTTCAGGGTGTGCTACAATCTGGTCTCTGGAAGGGCCTCAGAGTGGCCTTACATAGGTCCCCGGAGGTCTTTCAAGATGATTTCGGATAACCCATCGTCGATAAAGGAATGGAAATCGCAATTCTTTATAGTCGAGGGGAATATTAGCTCGGATTTCCTCGGGTATGGGGACGATACGTAAAGGATCCAGAAGCGCATCCGGAGTTATCCGAGCAGGAGAAAAGGGATTTGATCGTGTTACGCGGTAGTCGAGCACTTTCAGCCAGTGCCCTTCTATCGGAGAACGCTCTCTTCGTGGCTGGATTGAGTCCCGTTGATCCTCGTGGTGAGTATCACTTCATATCCAATAGCTTAATGTGATTTCAACTTTGATTTTTGTGTGAGCTAACGGGAGAGTCATATTGCCCCTACAGCCGAAAGGTCGGCGTTCGTAGATCAGATGAGGGAGGAGCTGGGCAAGCATCACAGAAGATCCGGCTCCAGTAGCAAGCATAGGGCCAAGAAGAGGTCTCGCCCTTCCGGCTCTCGCCCTAGGGGGTCAGGAGAGATGGTGATGATCGGCGCTCCTCGTCGCCGCGGGCCGGAAGTATTGAAGTTCTGGTAGCGCACGGTCTTTCGGCGCGGAGGAGGGTCTGTCAGGGGGAGAAGATCAAGATATCACAGGGGTTTCGGAGGAGGCTGCTGAAATTTCCTCCCCACCTACTATCGTTTTGTTCGACGATGGCGAGGGAACGACGTCGGTTCACTTGGAGACCCCATGGTCGGGGCGGCTCGGTCTCCCTCATTGGAGGCCGGTGGCTCGAAGAGGTTGCAGGCGGAGGCGGGAGCGGCCCCCGCTTTGATCGAGGTGGGAGAAGCGGTTATGGCTGCTGAGGTTCAGCCTGGGCTGCTGGTGGGAGAGCCAGCGGGGGATGAAGGGGTGGCTGAACCTTCCGAACCAGCGATCGAACCTCATGGGGCATCTTCCGGTGAAGGGCCTTCCGCCGAGGCACAGGAGGCCCCAAGGGAAACCGAAGTTCGAGAGGAGTCTGCTGGGGTAGAGGAATGTCCGAGGAGGCAGAAGCAGAAGAGGAGGAAGAAGGAGAAGGAGGGGAGCCGTCGAGCAAAGGGGACGCTCGGGCCAGGGCTTCCCTTGCCAGAGCCGAAATGCCCGAGGCCTCTCAAATGGGGGCTCTGGTGAAGGAAGTTGGCCGAACGAGGGCCTCAGGGGATGCGGGTTCCCAAGTTGGCTCCCTGAGCGTAAATTTTCACTCACACGATCTGGAGGTGAGTGCCATGTTCTGCTTTGATGCGGTTTGCGTTCCAAGGGGGAGAGAGTTCCTCGACAGGAGTGAACGATTCGGAGGATCTTGTTGATGTGGCATTTAGGTACACTAGAGTGCCGAACGAAGCTTTCCTGCTTCCTGAGATTGATGACCTTGCCCTCACGCGGATTGCTTCGGATTATGCGTCTCGGGTAAGTCGTCACACCGAAGTAGGGTTTTTAGTCAGTTAGTTCGACTGTGTTCCTCATATGTGCAATCCTTTTCACAGAATGCCCTGATCATGAGGGTGCTGAAATGGCGTTTGCATCTGGTCGTTGGAGCTTGGGCTTGGGCCCACCAAGAGATCGATCACCTCAAGGAGAGGGTGGATTCTACGGCTAAACTTTATCGAGCCTTAGCGGTCCTCCAGAGGGAGCTCGAGGAGGCTCGCAGGGTTCTTGCAGTTGAGAGAGGAAGAGCCTCTCAACTCGCAACGCAGGTCAACGAGCTTCAAGGCTTCTGCGAGCAATCCGAGAAGGTCAGTCTGGAGCTATCTCAGATCAAAGCGGAGCACGAGGGTAAGGTCAATTCCGTGTAACGGTTTTTCGATAAGAGATGGGACCAGTTGAAAGCCTACCACGCCGAAGATATGGGCAACTAGAGCAAGAGGCTCGAGGAGGAGGAGCACAAGTGTCGGCGGCAGCAGGACCAACTTGCCCGTCTGAATAAAGAGCTTGCCAACACGAAGGATCGGCTAAAGTGATCGGACGAACGAGCTATTCGACTTTCTGACGAGCTCGACTACACTCGTCAAGAGATTGGATACACTCAGTCCCGGGTGGATGAACTCAAAGAGAGCCTTCGCCAAAATCAATCGGCTAAATCGAGGGCTCTCAATAGGGTCCAAGTGCTGGGCGGTGAACTAGCTCGGCAGGACGAGCAGGTAGGGCGTTATCTGTTTTATCCATTTTGGTTTTTCGACTTCTGCCTTACTTGGCTTTTCATCTGTAGTTGAACAAGATGAGCCAGGAGTTTCAGGAGTGGTTGAAGGCCTTCGGAGAGGAGGCGGCCTCGAGGCACCGAAGGATCTCTGAATTGGAGAAGCAATTGGCCGAGGTGAACGTGCAGGCCTCTTCAGCGGTGGAGGAGTACAAGAACTCTACTAATTTGCCGAGGAACGCAGGGCAGCCTGCGCCGATGTATTCCGGTTCGGCGAGGAGGAGGCACGGGCTAAGATTACTCAAGCTTATCATGACCTGGACTTGTCTTGTTTGGAAGCCGAATATTACGAGACACGCACCCTGGGGGCTGAGAAAGATGAATATGAGGAGATTTCTGACATCGATCTCGAAGATGTTCTGGGCGTCGATGTTGCTACCGAGGTATCCCGGCGGGACACCATCGAGAAGGGGGGGCCAAGCAATGCTCCTGCTGATGCTGCCGCAAGAGACACCGGGTCTGATCCCAAATCTTGACCTCTTGGGGCCCCCATATGTATTTTCTGTTTCTTTCCTTTTGCAGTTTGCCCGAAAACTAGTAAACAGATCAGTTGCTTTCATTTGTTTGCCTTTCTTGGATGATTATTCATCTTAAATTTTTATCCCAACCGTGAGCAACCTATGGCTTACTTGTGCCACTTGGTTGGTTTTATGGCTCGAATTTGAAGGAACATCTTGGTCGAAGCTAAGGCATAGGGATAGCCCCGACGAAGGAGTCGAGCGACAACATAGCTTGGTACAAAAGGAGGTCAAGAGACGATTCAATTCGGCTTTAGCCGAATGACGCAATGGTTTGGCTGGGGCCGAAGGATGAAACAGCTCGGCTGGGGCTGAGGGACGAGATAGCTCGGCTAGAGCCAAGAAAAGAAATAGCTTGGCTGAGGCCGAGGGATGAAATAGCTCGGCTAGGACCGAGGGATGAAGTAGCTCAGCTAGGGCCGAGGAATGCGGTAGGTCGGCTGGATGGGACCAGAAACCACAGAAGCATCCTGGCTAGGACCGGGGTAGTCCGCCTTATCAGTGGCGAAACCGTGGACGTGCCTTCGACAAAAAGAGGGGAGTTTGTTTCCGGGCAGGGGGGTTTGTTGAATCCTCGTTGTCATCCCTTTATTCTTTTTGGTACAGAGAGGGTTTGGCCTTCACGCCTCTTTATTACCCCTGTCAATGCTTTATCTTTTTCAAGGCAGGTCAATTTTCGTTTCATCGAAGTAGGTAGTACGGCTCTGCAGCCAGCAAAAGGTCGCCCCGGCACTTTCCGAGGGACCTTTGCTGTGTCGATCTTTTCCAATGTAGGTTGCTTTGGCATGTGGTGTAAGCGCTGATTTGCCATTGGAGGATGTCATTTTGTGGGACGATCTCCCAGGTCTGTCAGTACCTGTAAGATCGACGGATAATTTTCTGCATTTAAAGCTCATGATCCGGGATCAGAGAAAATCTTTTGGCATGCGTCATGGTTTGAGCGACGTGCTTGGCACGCAACGGGGGGCGCTGTTTTCATCTCGGGAGGCCACATGGTGGCGTGGGTCAGGCGTTTTGAATCTCGGGGCTTTCTGTTCTGATAGCTGCTCCCGGTTCGTCTTCGCCTACAAAAAGGGGAAAGAGGGCTGTGTTGGGCCATCCCAGAGTTTTCTTTTCTGTGAATTGTGAAGATTCACATGACGCCTGTCTCTCCGGGGTTTATAGCGGGAGGACCGAGCTTTCCTTCTGCAAGTCATCGTCCTTCGGACAGCTGGGGTGATGAAGGAGCCCCGGAGGGTGGCTCGTTCTCAAGAAAGGAGTTCCGGAGATTGTATGGAGAGCGCACAGGAGGTTCGCAGAGATCGCATGGAGAGCGCACATATACGCTTCCTTTGTATCCTTTGCGGTTCACCTTTGGGGACGCAGGGTAGGAAGTGCATGCGTGCTCCCCATGACTTGCGTGAACTTCACCTCCTCTCCTGGTCCATATTCCTGGGCTCGTCTGCCCAGGGAATCTTCTGCCACATGAGAAGGGGGTGGTGGTGTGTTGTCCGCTAGTACATTGCCTTTTGACTTAGGCAGTGACTAGCGGTACACACTCGATTTGGGGGAATACCCCGTTATCAGGGTCCGCAAGCTTCTTCCTACTCGTCGGAGGGCCCTGCGGATGGGTGGCTTGGGACAAGGCTCATCCATCCTTTCTGATTTCTCTGATATCTCGGGATGGATGCCAAGATATCATTATTAACTGAAGCTAGTCGCAATAGTCGGGCCGAGTCATCTGCTCATTATCAGCGCGAGCTGACTGGTTCATGGCTTGTCTGATTTGTTGGATCAGATGCCGGAGTATCATTGCCACCCGAAGCTGTCTTGGAGTAGTTCGGTTGAGCTATGTACTCGTCTTTATTTCCTGTGTTTCAACGCACTTGTAATGCCTCTTAGGCGGTTGTAATTTGTTTTGCTGGCAATGAAATAAAGAAAGTTTTGCCCTTTCTTCTAGTTTCTGTTTCTTTTTGTGCCGAGAGCTGTCGTTGGCAATGAAATAAGGCGCGGGGATATCGCTCATTCTTGGCCGAGGATTTTGCGCTACCCAACCCGGTCGGGGCTTATAAGCTGCCCAAATTCAAATGGAACTTTGGAGATTGCTTGGTCTGGTCAGGATTTGTGATAACGAGACATGCATCTCGGCTTTATGGCTGGGCTTTGATAGTGGGAAGAACTCCTCGGCTTTTGCCAGGACTCTTAGTAGTAGAACATATTCCTTGACTTTGGTCGAAGCTCAGAGATTTATTGCTCGGCCCTGCCGAGGTTCGGAGATTTATGGCTCGGCCCTGTCGAGGTTCAGAGTTTTATTGCTCGGCCCTACCGAGGTTCAGAGATTTATTGCTCGAGGTTCGGAGATTTATTGCTCGGCCCTGCCGAGGTTCGGAGATTTATTGCTCGGAGGGATGACTCGGTCGTCGCCGAGACTCCTGATGTTTGGTTCCTATGAGATTCGGCGGGGACCGCCAAAGCGAAACGGGCGCTGCATGGGGACGCCTGATATTTATGATTTGGTGGTTTTCCGAGGGAAGTGAGTTAGCGTCAGCTACTGACGCGTCTTTCCGTTTCCTCGCACTTCTCCAACGGCGGCTGATTCGAGGAGATCCGATGGGGTTTCGGAAACATTTACTTCGTGAGGGCCCGGCAAATCGGAAGGAACCCAGTTCCTAGAGAAGGGGGGGGGGGTTCCCGAGTAGTTCGTCGATGCTTACCAATTTTTCTCAGGAAGGGGCGCGACTCTTCGCTTCCTATGGGTGCCAGCCAAAGTGGCGACACGCGGTAGATTCTCACGGGTCGGGATTTATGACCCGAGTGCTCGAGATACTCGCCTGGGCGGTATAAATATGGATGAGAGGGATGCCAGTATTTGTCATTCTTTTGGCTAGCCTCTCGATGGCTCCTGAGAGCGGGTATGGCTTCTCAGAGTGAAGGGCAATTGTCCGAAGAATCGAGTGTTGTTAGCAATGGCTGCAGGGGCTTCCGGGGGAGCCGCTCCTCCGTGACTGTTGATGGCATGGCCTTGGCGTCGGCTCTAGCAGGCCATGAGCAGCTCGAGAAGTCGGTCGAGGAGTTTCTCACCGTTTCCGCGAGGGAGGCCGAGGCTCTTCCCCGGGTGATTGCCCGGCAGGAGGGGGTGATGGCATCCCTCCGTCAGCAAGTCGCCGAGCTGACTTGGCGTATGGAGGACCCGACAGCTCCTGGGGGGAGACAGTAGGCCTCTGTGAAGGCCATTTTTACTTTTTCTTTTTTCTTTTTATATTTTCCTCTATAATAAATAAAGAGTGAAGTTCTTTTTTGGCAATCTCTTGTTCCCTGCTGAGATCGTCGTTTGGTCCATAAAAAGGAAAAAACCGTTTGCCCCTGTTCGAGCCAAAGGGAGACCTGGGTGGTCCTGTGGCCTTACGCGGTAAATCATGGTCTCGTTTGCGGAGCGAGACAGGCGCTTGGGCGGTAAGGTGCAGGGATATTGCTCGGTTAGCCCGGGGATTTAGCAGTAGGAGAGATTCCCCGACTTTGTCTGGGTTTCTTAGGCGGCCGTGTAGGGCCTGTCGAGGCCTTTAGGGATTTGTTAAAGGCGCAGAATTTGTTCCCGCTGACGATATTGCACGGCGTGTATTCTTCGAACCGGCCGAAGCTCTGGGGACTGTTCAGAAGTCCTTCAGTTTTGGTCGAGTTTTGCGTGCTTCGGTTTTTGCCAGGACTTATGCACTCCGATTTTAGCCGGGGCTTTATGCACTTCAGTTTTGGTCGGGGCTTTAGAATCCATCGCTCGGCCCAGCCGAGGTTCGGAGATTTGTTGCTCGGCCCAGCCGAGGTTCGGAGATCATTGGCTCGGCCCAGCCTAGGTTCGAAGATTAGTTGCTCGGCCCAGCCGAGGTTCGGAGGTTTGTTGCTCGGCTCAACCGAGGTTCGAAGATTATTTGCTTGCCCAGCCGAGGTTTGGAGATTATTTGCTCAGCCCAGCCGAGGTTCGGAGATTAGTTGCTCGGCCCAGCCGAGGTCGGAGATTAGTTGCTCGGCCCAGCCGAGGTTCGGAGATTTCCTGCTTAAACAAATAACTCAATCGTGCCGAGGATTGGTAAGCAGCATCTATTTTTCTTCACGATTCTTGGTGATATAATTTGTGGTGATTTATGTCATGAATTATGAAATAATATGCCAACAAAAATTTAAGAAGGCGAGCCTGTAGAGGGCGTACCCTACTGATGATATTTGCGGAGATTGTCCAAATTCCACATTCGAGGGATGGATCTTTCGCTTAGATCTTGCAGCTTGTAGGTTCCGGGTCCAACGACCTCTGCTACTTGGTAGGGGCCTTCCCAGTTTGGAGCTAGCTTCCCTTGCTCCAGCGGTTTGGAGACAGATGCTTTCCGGAGAACAAGGTCGCCAGGCAAGAAAGCTTTCCCTTTGACTCTGAAGGCGTGGTAAAGGGCCACTCTTTGCTTGTAGGCAGCTATTCTGATCTGAGCTTTTTCTCTGATCTCCTCTACCAGGTCAAGGTTGGCGCGGAGCTGCTCGTCACTGGCTTCCTTCGAGTAGCTCCACCCGCAGGGAAGGGAGCCCTATCTCCATGGGGATGACGACCTCTGTGCCGAAGGCCATTTGAAATGGGGTCTCGCCTGTGGGCACTCTCGGGGTGGTGCGGTAGGCCCATAGGACATGGTGCAACTCGTCTACCCACCTGCCTTGGGCTCTGAGAGTCGAGCTTTGATCCCTTGAAGCAAGGTTTGGTTGGTTACTTCGGCTGCTCCGTTAGCCTGTGGATGTCCGACCGAGGTAAGGCGGTGATGGATCCCATGCTCCTCGCAGAACTGACGAAACTTCGGATTGTCGAATTATTTGCCGTTGTTAGTGATAATGGTGTGTGGGAGGCCGAAGCGGCAGATGATGGATTTCCACACGAAGTCCTTGGCCCGAGCCTCAGTTATTTGAGCAACTGTTTCTGCCTCGACCCATTTGGTGAAGTAATCGATGGCAATGAATAAAAATTTTCGCTGCCCCATGGCGAGTGAAAATGGCCGAGAATGTCTATTCCCCACTTGGCAAAGGGCCAAGCGGAGGAAATGGGGACCAGGTGGAGGGGAGCCTCTAATACTGGAGTGTCTTTGGCATGGGTCACAAGCTCGGACAAGGTCGTCAGCATCCTTTTGCATGGTTGGCCAATAGTAACCTTGACGCAACACCTTGTGGCATAAGGACCGGCTCCCCAGATGGTTGCCGCAAATCCCCTCGTGTACCTCCCGAAGGGCATAATCAGCTTCAGATGGGTGAAGGCATCTGAGCAATGGCATAGAGAAGGACCGCTTGTAGAGCTGGTCATCAATTAACACATAGTGGGTAGCTTGCAGCTTTAGCCTTCTAGCTTCTCTCGATCGGTCAGGAGCGACCCTTCTTTAAGGTACTTTAGGATGGGGTCGAACCATGATGGTTCGGCCTCAACTTGCATCACTCGGTCAGCTTCCATGATACTAGGTCTCTCCAAAATCTCCAGACGAAATTTTCGTTCGGCGTCCATTGATTCCGTAGTTGCCAGCCGAGATAATAAGTCGGCACGGGCATTTTCGGATCTAGGAATCTGAATAATCTCAAATTCAGGGAAATGGGAGAGTAGGCTTCGAACCTCTTAGAGATATCGAATCATATTTGGTTCCCGGGCCTCAAACTCTTCTCGCACGTGACCTGCCACAGCTGAGAGTCGATGAAGGCATTAAGTTTCTCCACCTTAAGGCTACGGGCATCCGGAGATCGGCCAGCAGAGCTTCATATTCAGCTTCATTATTGGAGGCCGGGAAGGAGAAGCGGACGCTATATTCAAAAGTTGCCCCCTCCAGGCTGGTGAGGACTAAGCCCGCACCGGAGCGATGGGCATTGGACGACCCGTCGATATGGAAGAGCCACCGGGCGTCAGATTTTGGCTCTCGGGGGAGTCGGGGATGGAGCCGTCCTCCGGGATGGTACATTCAAGGAGGAAGTTGGCTAGCACCTGAGCTTTGATGGCCGGGCGAGGTTGGAATCGAATGTCGTACTCGCTCAGCTCGACGGCCCATTTAGTCATTCTCCCCGATGTCTCCGGATGGTGGACCACCGCCTTGATGGGTTGGTCAGTGAGGACCATCGCATAATGTGCTTGGAAGTATGGTCGCAACTTTCGGACTGAGGTGATCAAGGCCAACACCATCTTCTCAATCCGGGTATACTTTGTCTTCGCATCTCGGAGCAGTTTGCTGACATAATAAATTAGCTTCTTGGCCTTATTTTCTTTTCTGACCAACACCGAGCAAACGACACCTTCCGAGACAGCCAGATACAGGAATAATGTCTCCCCAGGATTTGGACTGCTGAGGAGAGGGGAGAGCCGAGGTACTTCTTGAGATCTTTGAATAATTTTTGACACTCGGAAGACCATTGGAAATTCTTTGCCGACCGGAGAGTTTTGAAGAAGGGAGGCAACGTTCGGCAGAACGAGCCACGAAGCGGTTAAGGGCTGCTATTCTTCCAGTTAGGCGCTGGACTTCTTTAATAGATGCCGGGGGCTCCATCTGCTGGAGAGCTTGGATCTTCTGGGGGTTAGCTTCGATACCCCGCTGGGAGACCATGAAGCCGAGGAACTTCCCAGAGTTAACACCGAAGGCACACTTAGTTGGGTTGAGCTTCATCCGATATTGCGGAGTGTCGCGAAGCTCTCCGAGAGATCCTTGACGTGCTGTGATGCTTCTTTGCTTTTGACCAGCATGTCGTCGACGTATACCTCCATGTTCCGACCGATTTTCTCTTTGAAAACTTTGTTGACCAGCCTTTGGTAGGTGGCACCTGCATTTTTAAGGCCAAAAGGCATAACACGGTAACAGTAAGTACCTCGTCGGTTATGAAGGTAGTCTTTTCTTCATCTTCAGGGGCCATCCAGATCTGGTTGTAGCCCGAGTAGACGTCCATGAACGTCAGCATTTGGTGACCCAAGGTGGCATCCACAAGTTGGTCAATTCGGAAAGAGGGAAACTGTCTTCGGGCATGCTTTATTGAGGTCGGTGCAGTCGATGTAGATCCGCCACTTGCCGCTTGACTTCTTTACCATGACGACATTTGATAGCCACTTGGGTAATTCACCTTCCGAATGAAGTTCACCTTGATAAGTTTGTCAACCTCCTCTTCAAAAGCTCTCTACCGCTCTGGGGCAAAACTCCTCTTCTTTTGTTTGACGGGCCAGTACGTCTCGTCCACGTTAAGGTGGTGGACGAGAATTTTGGGGCTGATTCCTGGCATGTCGGAGGTGGACCAAGCAAAGACATCGGCGTTGCTTCAGAGAAAGTCGATCAGCTCCTGCCGGGATTCGCCTTTCAGCAGCGACCCGATCTTTATGGTTGGTCAGGACGAGCTTTGTCCAGTGGTACTTCTTCTAGTTCCTCGGCTGGTTCTCCCCATTGCTCGGCGAAGTCCTCCTGAGCGTCCAGCCCATCAACTTCAGGCATTCTGGACTGAAGGCTGGTGATAAAACACTGTCGAGCCACGGTTTCGCTTCCTTGGACAATACCAACTCCCTGCCCGGTGGGGAACTTCATAGATAGGTGTGGATGAAGACAACGGCTTTGAGGGACATCAGGCCAGGTCTCCCAAATATCGCATTGTAAGGCGACCTAAGCTTGGTCACTAGGAAGTCCGTGTGAACAGGCCACAAGGGGCCAGGTTCCTGCCCGAACCGTTAAGGTTACGACCCCTTCTGGGATGATAATATCGCCAGTGAACCCCATTAGGGTGGAGTCCACGGCTCAGAGGTTTTCCATGAGCAATTTCATCTTGCCAAACACATCAAGGTACAGAACATTCACGGAGCTTCCACTATCAACAAGGATCCGACTTACATCATAGTTATTTAAATTGAGAGATACAACCAATGCGTTGTCATGTGGGAATTGTATCCCTTGGAGATCATCGTCGAAGAAGGAGAGCTCACCCGTTCGCGCTTTCTTTGGCGCCGAGCCTTCACCATCATTTTTGGAGCTCGAACTACCTGCCTCTTCAATCATGTTGATGTGGCCGATTATGGGTGGATTTGGAGGAGGAGGAGGTTGCTGAAGCTCGGGCTGGCCGTCACCCCCTTGTCCTGGCTCGGGTGCCCTCCTGAACTAGTTCAGTCGGCCCCGTTGGATTAGCCTCTCAATCTTATTCTTCAACTGCCAGCATTCCTTGGTGTCATGGCCATGCTCCCAGTGATAGTGGTAGTACTTGGTGGGGTCCCTCCGAGTTGGATTCCCTCAGAGAGGAGTTGGTCGGGGGAGCTGGTGCTCTATCTCCATGAGGATTTGCGCCCTAGGAACAGTGAGTGGGGTGTACCGGTCGAATCGCCTGGACGGGCTCCGGGAGCGATTTCTTAACGGCGGTGGGGGAGCTCTTTGGTGACGAGGCGGGCTTGGCTGACGGATAGGTCGGTGCCTGTCTGAACCTTTAGGTTCTTTCTTCTTTGCCAGCTCAGCATGGGCGGCTCTCCGTGATTCTTCGACCCTGGCGTATTTGTCTGCCAAGGCCATTATATCGGAGAGGTTCGAGGGATAGCTGACCTCCATCGCCAGGTAGAAGTCGCTCTCCTTCAAAACTCCCTTGCTAGGGCGGACATAGCCACCTCATGATTAAGGTGGTCCACGTCCAGCATGGCCTTGTTGAAACGGCCAAGGTAATTTCTCAAGGACTCCCCCTCTCTCTGCTTAACTTCAGAGAGGGAGTCGGATCTTCGTTGGTGACGGTGGCTACTAACAAATTGGCCAATAAAAATCGGCTCAGCTCGTCGAATGAATCAACGGAACCTGGTTTCAAGGCGTTGAACCAGGTTCGGGCAGATCCTCTGAGGGTGGAAGGGAAGGTGCGGCAGAGGATCGCGTTTGATGCTCCATGGAACATCATTATTGACTGAAAGCTACTGAGGTGATCATCCGGATCAAAGGAGCCATGGTAGGGCTCGATGGCGAGTAGCTTAACATGGGAGGGAATCACTTCCTCCATGATCCCTTTGGAGAAGGGGATGCCCTGCTCTGCCTTGGGCTGAGGCGGATGAGCCTGCTTGGCGGCGTCCAGCTCTTGACGCATCTCCCGGAGCTGTCGGTGGATCTCCTCTTCAGATATAAGAGGAGGAGCCGGGCGAGGAGAGCGCGGGGATGGCGTCGAATCATGGCGGGAGGACTCCGGAGAGAGGGACCGGGCCCGCCGAGATCTGGGAGGATCCCTGTTGCAGCTCCCTTGTGGGACTGGTCTGTCCTCTTTGGATCGGTGTGGGGGGTCTGCGGCTCCATGCAGACCAGAAGAAGAGGTGGCCGGAGAGAAAGGGGTTGTGGCCTCCTCAGGGAGGCATGGAGCAGGGGCAGTTGCAAGACACTCCTGAACCAGATGGGTCAGGGCTTGGACCTGCGGACCAGCGTGGCAAACTGATCCTGGGTCACCGGGATAGCTGGCGGCGACGGGGTTTCAACTGGTGGCGGCTGTGGCGCCACGCTACTCATCGGATCAGGTCTCTGGGAGGCGACCTGGTCTTGGGCTTCAGATGTTGCTCTTCTCCAATTATCCATTGGAGAGGTTCTCTTTCGGATCGAGATCTTATCTCCTTTCTTCAAGTTTTAATGGGACTTGAGGCCCTTCCTCTAGCGCCAATCTGTTGCCGCCGGGATCTGTCCTCCGACTCGGACGCGATCGATCTCCTGGTCGAGCTTCCTCCTGGGTGGACCTGCATAGAAGTCCTCATGCGAGAGGCATTGGGGGTGGCCCTCCACGGAAGACCCTCCAATGCTCAGGTCAGTGGGGATTGACGATCAATAGAAAAGAGGAGAATGATCTCTCTGGGGAGTCCCTCCAAGGGTGGCCAATCGGGAGCTCGTACGGAGCGCCGACGGCGGAGAAGGAAAAGGGTGAGCAGTGAAAAAGAGAGAGTGAGAGTAAGACTGAGCCAGGAGATATGTATGGGGGCTTGTGCGCGTACCTGAGAGAATCTGGGAGTATCATATTTATAGGCAATCACCTGAATCTTGAGCGCCTTCTGGAAGGTTCGAAGGTTGTTGGGATACGGAGATGATTCGAATCAAGCTGTTGTGAGGCCGGTGGGATCCGTATCTTGTCCATTGAAGGATTGACGGCTGGGAGAGCTCTCTGATGGCCTGAGATCCGATGACTGCGTAGGTCCTGGGCCATTATTGCAGATCCTAGGCCGTTATTGCAGATGCTAGGCCACTCCTCGATATGATTCTTCATTTGGGATTCTGTTACACTAAACTTGGGTTCTCCCGCGCCAGGTTTTGCAAAGGTACATGTCGAGCCATGGATTGCTCGGGGGTTGCTCGGAGGAGCCAAGCTATTGATTGCTCGGGGAAACCGGGCTATGGGTTGCTCGGGGGGACCGAGCTATGGGTTGCTCGGGGAAATCGAGCTATGGATGGGCCTGGGAAAATCGAAGCTATGGGTTGCTCGGGGGAGCCGAGCTATGGATGGCCCGGGAAAAACCGAGTAACGGGTTGCTCGGGGGAGCCAAGCTACGGATGGCTCGGGAAAGCCGAGCTATGGGTTGCTCGGGGAAGCCGAGCTATGCATGGCCCGGGAAAATCGAGCTATGGGTTGTCCGGAGAAGCCAAGCTACGGGTTGTTCGACCTGCCGGACTATACTAGTTAGCTCGTTCTTTATGGGTGTAGTGTAGCAGGTGGGGGATGGGGCTGATCTTAGCCCCTTCGCACGGTTATCAATGCAATGACGATTTTATCCCTCAACAATAATATTTGATAAATGTGGTTGCATAACATCTACTAGTAATGATTATCTATAAGTAAGATTATATTCCATAAGCATCATTTAGCCAATTTAATGAAATAAAATTTTGCTATGTAAGATATTATCAACTGCATGACCACCAATTATATATTAATTTTTTGGCTAATTTGAAATCTTGTTGATAAGTTTTGATCACTTCTTATTCATGAGAATTAGTTACGGCCTCTTTTATAAGTATTAGATATTTTATTAGTATTCTTTTGCAATTTTTTATCCTATTAAGTTCTATCATGTATACCAAGAATATTTTCTAAGAAACTATTTCTAGTAGCCTATTGAGTCTTTAGTATGTAGGATGAATTAGTAGAGATATATCCGTGAGGATACCAAGTCCAATTTTGCCTTAACCAAAGACTTAAAAATTTCTAATAAGACAAGAACATAACTAAGAAAAATCCTAAAATGGATAGTAATAATTCAGAAACAGAGCAATAAACTAATAAAGATTGATATATAAGATTAATTG
Source organism: Calamus simplicifolius (assembly GCA_900491605.1). NCBI lineage: Eukaryota > Viridiplantae > Streptophyta > Magnoliopsida > Arecales > Arecaceae > Calamus > Calamus simplicifolius. The sequence goes on along the minus strand of UESW01003158.1, from coordinate 91,921 downwards.
AGTACAAGTTAATTATTCTTTAAAATAGAATGATTTCCATGCTAAAGAATCAAGATATAAGACCTTTAGGAAAGATTCTTATAGCAGTTAGGTGTCAAATATATTGAAAATATCCCACTTGTGGTCTTGATTCTCTTTTTAAGCTAAGTAATTACATGTAATTACAAGAAATTACCTTCAAAATTTTTTTTGGAACCACTTGTGCTACATTGCCAGTAATCGTATCTAATTTCAAAATTTATTTATTAGAATGTGATCTCTGCATGCCTAGCTTTACTACATTTTAAACCTATTTAGTAGACTCAATCAAAAACATATATATAAATCTTATCTATATCAATATAGTCAAATATATACACACACATATATAAATAAAGAGAGAGAGAGATAGAAATTCAAAATGAAGCCTTCTTTTTTCTTCTCTTGTTATAGATTAGTAGGTATTGATAATAATAACTACTATTTTTTAAGTGACTACTTATGTTATTAACTCTTTTCTTAATAGCCACTATATAAATAACTCTCTATTATCTTAGTAATAATTCACAAGTAGAGCAATAAATCAATGAAGATTGATTTTATGGAGATTAATTGAGTGTAAGTCAATGATTCTTCTATAAAGAATAGTTGTCATACTAAAAATTTGAGATATAAGAGGTTTGAGGAAGATTTTATAGTTCCTTATTATGGTTAAAAAATAGTTAGGCATCGAAAATATTGAAAACATCCCACTAGTAGTCTTGATTCTCTTTTAAAATAAAGTGATTATACATAATATAAAAAATTACCTTTAAAGAACTCCTTGAAACCACTTATGCCAAGTTTTTAACAATTATATCTAATTTTTGAAACTATTAATTAGCATGCGATCCCCATATGACTAGCTTTTACTATATTTTTAGCCTGTTTGTTTGTAGGACTCGATACTTTAAAAATATATAGAAGTCTTGTCTATATTAAAATAGTTAAATATTTACACATATACAGGGAGAGATTCAACTAAAGTATTCTTTCTCTATCTATTTTATAGGTTAGTGGTTATTTATAATAATAACAACTTTTTTAGGTAACTTCTTATGTTAGTAACATTATTTGGATATTTAATTATTTATTCTAATAACATTACGTATATATCCAATTCTAGTGATGATCAACATCTTATATATGTTACATTGTATAAATGATAAATAGTTTCTTTGAGTATTAAGATATAACTAATATTAATCTTGATCTATGTAAAGTTATCGGCCATTTTACTATATAGATGGTCAATAATTAATTAATTTTTAAATATAAATAGATATCAAGATTGTTTAGTTACGAAGTGTCTTATTTATGATCTTGATTAAATGATAATGGATATGCTTATCTGTTATACCTTAGAAATTGAATTATTTTGTCATACCACCTTTACTTTCAAAATGGAATAGAAGCTAGGTGGTTAGGTAAAGGGAACTTTCTAGGCCCAATCAATACCTTTAGCATCCAACAAGCTTGATGGTTGGTCGAGCTATTTTTTTTTTTTGTTACAAAAAAAAAGGTTGCAAACTATGTTGTTAATTAAAAAAATAACTGTAATGATAAGAAAGAAGATGAGCTACGAATTCAGACCCTCAAGAGTAACAACCTAGCATTGGTGGCAAAGTGGGCATGAAAGTATGGTAATAATCAAGGTGCGAAAAATGTTCTTTGATCAAGGCCAGCAGGTGGCTTTGGTCGTCTCGGAGGGATCCTCTGCTCCCTGGTTACTTTCAGGGGTTTATGATAGTACTAATTTTAGGGCTCGTCTGCGCTCTGGGATGAGATCCTATCGCTTCTTGGCCAGGGTTTTTCTTTCCTCATTGCTGGTGATTTTAATTGTATAGTAGGGGCCTCTGAGAAGCAAGGTGGTAGACAGGTGGTTGGGTCTTCGAACATTATTGAGTTCAGAGATTTCATCTCCTCGGCAGGTCTTTTGGATTTGGGCTTTGCTGGCTCATAGTTCACCTGGTGTAATAACCGTCAGGGGTCTACCAGAGTTTGGGAAAGACTAGATAGGGCTCTGGCTTCGGTCAGCTGGCTTCAGCTCTTTCCTTCGGCTACTGTCACTCACCTACCCAGAATTGGCTCTGATCATTGTCCTATCCTTATATCCACTGACGTGACTGTTCAGCGTTCGAGGCAGTTCAAGTTTGAGAAATTCTGGACTTATTATTCTTCTGCTAGGCAAATCATTTCTTAGGTATGGCGGATGCTGGTCAGAGGGAGTGCTGCTTACCGACTATCTAGACGGTTGCTTATTACTAGCCGCAGTCTCTCTAGCTGAAACAGGCGGAAGGTGGGGAATATTATGAGGCAAGTTGAGCAGGCGGAGTCTATTATCTCTTCGCTGCAGGCTAAGGAGGATCAGGAGGGTTTCCTTCTGGATTCGGATTTGTCTACCCTCAGATCTACCGTGGCCATCCACCACTCTCTATTATTGCAGCAGGAGACTTACTGGAGGCAAAGATCTCGTATTCAGTGGATCAAGGAGGGGGATCATAATACGAGATTCTTTCATCAGACTACTTTACGTCACCGTATGGCGAATCGCATCAGGTGTTTAGTTGATGATGAGGGACATTTTGAGGATGATCCGCAGGCGATCAGGGATAAGTTTCTTAACTTCTTTCAGTCTAGATGGACTGAGTTGTCTGGGGATGGGATCTCGGTCACTCCAATTCTGCATTCTTGTAAGGTATCTGATATGGAGAATGCTTTTCTCACTAGGCCTTTCTCTACGGAGGATATTCGCCTTGCTCTTTGGGACCTTGGCCCTAACAAGGCCCCTGGCCCTGATGGGTATTCGCCGTTATTTTTCGTCACTACAGGACATTGTTGGTTCGGATGTGGTCTTGACTATCCAGTCTGTTTTTCAGGCTAATCATATACCGTCTGACTGGAAGAGGACTCTTGTCACTTTGGTGCCTAAACGTCCAGACGCTTCCTCTCCTCAGCATTTCTGGCCTATCAGTCTGTGTACCACTCTATATAAGATCTGTGCTCGTCTTCTGGTTAGTCGGATGGTTTCGGTGATCCCTCGTCTCATCTCTCAGGAGCATGGAGCTTTTCTCAAGGGGCGGAGTATCACGGACAATGCTTTGTTGGCTCAGGAGTTTATGCATGACCTTCACAGAGCCTCTGGACGTCAATGCCTTATGGCTATCAAGCTTGACATGGAGAGAGCTTATGATAGACCACGGTAGGATTTCCTGTATTGTACTCTTAGTGAGTTTGGCTTCCATGAGATTTTTGTTGATTGGGCGATGGAGTGTATCCAGAGGCCATCTTTCTCTCTCCTAATTAATGGGGGTCGTACGGAGTTCTTTCACTCGAAGGTTGGGTTGAGACAGGGGTGTCCTCTCTCTCCATTCTTGTTTATCATTTTTGCAGATGCTTTGTCCTGAGATCTTACTCTGGCTATGCGGTCTTCAGCTATTGACCCATATTCGGCGGGGCCCCTTGGCCCGGCACTGTCCCATCTCCTCTTTGCTGATGATTGCCTTATTCTTGGGAAGGCTTCTACTGATAATGCCACCACCTTTGCGGCTATTCTCGCTCCTATTGTCGAGCCTCAAGTTAGAAGGTTAATCTAAGTAAATCTTTGATCTGTTTTAGCCCGAGGACATCCCCTACTTTGAAGAGGACTTTCTTATATTATGGGCATTTTCAGCTCAGTCTGATACGATGTCATATCTGGGGATTTCGATTACTGGGAGACGGCCACGTTGCTCGGATTTCAGCTTTCTTGTGAGGCGGATCCGTGATTGTTTGGATGGTTGGCAAGTTTTCGGCCTTTCTATGATAGCGCGGATTACTCTTATCCGATCTGTGCTATCTACGATGCCTTGCTATCTTCTGTCTAACACTGCCATTCCTTGGCTTGTCATTTTCGAGACTTTCTCTGGGCATCGACGCAGGAGGGCCACGGTCTTCATCTCCTGGATTGGGACACTGTCTGCTTGATGACGTCAGAGGTGGGCTTGGGATCTAGTCACTGTCTGTCCGTAGAGAGGTATTGACTGTTAGGCATGCTTCTCGATTTCTGCTGGACCCGCACTATCTGTGGAGTTCCTTCATGCAGGCCAAGTACGGCTGCTGGAACTCTTCCACTCCCTCTCAGTCTACCCGAGGGCACTCCTTTTTTTGGAAAGAAATCTGTCGTTATGTTCCGACTATCCTAGAATGTGCCTCTTGGATGATTGGTAACGGAACATCGATGGATGTCATTCAGGACGTGTGGATTGCTGATCTCCCTCTGTCTCGTTGGTTGACCTTTGTTTGCCCCGACATGCCTAATGGTATGCATGTCATTGATTTTATCTCTCTTGATAGTTCTGCTTGGTTGTCTTCTCGGGTATCCAGGTTTTTCGAGAAAGAGCGCTGTCAGCGTATCCTATCTATTCCTCTCTTTCCAGGCACTACCTCTGATACCAGGGTGTGGAGGCGATCTTGCTCACCTCTTGCCCCTATGCGAGACCTCCTGTCTATTTTTGGACCCCACCCTCAGGAATCTTTGGAATTGGATTGGATTTGGCATCTTCTTATTCACCCTAGAGTGAGACTTTTCATCTGGAAGTTGGCGCGGGACATTCTTCCGACCTGCTCCCTTCTCTCTCATAGAGAATTGAGCATTCCGCCTACATGCCCTCTGTGTGGTACTGAGGAGGAGACGACAGATCATGCTATATTTGATTGTGTCAAGGCTAGACAGATTTGGTAATTATCTGGTGTTTGTCCTTAGGTATCCAGGCCTGGTTCCCATCAAATTTCTTTTTTGAGTCTATTAAAGCAGGGCAGGGGAAGGGGTATTCATCAGAGAGGTCCCTTATGGGTGTACATTGCTTATCAGATTTGGTTGTCCCGGAATCGGATTATATTCTCGGACAGGGTCCTTCTTCCTGGTAGGATTCTCAGGGCGGCTGTCTCCCTTTATGTTGAGTACACTTCCCATTAGGGTTTTATGGATTTTGCGAACCCTGGCCACTGGGACTCCCATGCTGCTGCGGCAGCGAACCGGCATACGGTTTTTTATCTCTTGGGAGCCCCCTCCTCTGGGGTTTGTCAAAATAAACTTTGATAGGAGTATCCGTGGTAGAAGTGCTGGATCAGCTTACGTTATTCGTGATGCGGGTGGGATGATGCTGGCTGCTGGAGGGTTTGGTTTGCTGGATTCTTCTGTGCCTCAGACTGAGCTGCATGCGGCTTGGGCGGGGTTATCCTATGCTATTCGAGTTCTCGACGCTTGTCGTCTGATCATTGAAGGTGATTCTACCACCGTGATTCGCTGGATTCAGTGGGAGCCCAGCTCCCATTTGCCTACTCTCCCCTTATTGGGTGATATCCGCTCTATGATTTTGAAAGCTACTAATATCGAGATTCACCATATCTATCGTGAAGCCAATGGAGTCGCTGACTAGATTGCTGCCAGGATGGCCTCTCACTCTTGGTAATTAGAGATGGAGTCAGGATGACCCTTGCCCTCTTATTCTCTTTCAGTTATTGTATTATAATATTTCAGGCTTGACCCAATCTAGAGTGGTATAATCACCCATACCCAAAAAAAAAAAGGCTTGCACTAAAGACTACTATTGAAAGGGCACTTCATCATGTAGGTGAGATGAAGAGTGCAAAGGGCATCACTAATTTGGAAGGATATATATAATTAAGGACATGGATAGCTTTTGGAATTTTATAGCTTTCAGGATTGGCAATAAAAGTATCAGATTTTAGGAGGATAGTTTGTATGTTCCTGTCTCTCTCACTCTGTTGTATAAGATCCTCTATAATGTGCCACCATGAAGTATGCTTGAGTTGCCTTTTTTTTTTTTTGAAAAGACGAGTGATCACACCAATCTAGTGCGAGTCAGCCCAGATATATCAGAAAATAAAAGCTATTTAAGTACAATGGGACATGGATCATCCTATTTTCATAACCAAAAATCAGAAAAATGACCGCAATACTCGTAATCCAGTCAGCCACCGTATTGGCCTCACGATAGACATGATGAATCTGGAAGCAGGAGACCCTTCTTAAAAGAGACCAGATATCCAGAAGAAGAGAATTAGTAGGAAGAAGACCTTTTGAAGTCGGAGAATATAGGGACAGTTAGTTTTTACGGTCCTCTTTTATATTCAGTTTTCTTATAAGTAAAGCAACTCCAAACCCTACTCTCTACCATTCACCCATCAACATCTTTAAATGTTCCGATCTGAAAGCTTAGCCTCCACAATAAGTATAGCATTAATCCCTACATATTCATCAATCATTGCAAAATTACCTATCATTTCTAAAAGCAGTTTGAAAATTGTGTGCTCCCGAGAAGATCAAAATATTATTTTTATAGGCTCTTCTAATGGGTTGCATATTAGAGACATCTTACTTCTTTTAAGGTCGAAGGATTAGCAATGAATGTGTACTTCATGGGATTATTCAAGAGTTGATGAATCATTTGTTTATTAAGGTAGTATTTAACTTTTCAAAAGTTATCCCTGGATAAATGTACAGGATAGCATTTATCCAGAAGATAGCCGAAGGAATAAATACCTTTTTAAAATTACAAATTTGCCATCAAGGGATAACTTTAGTTGTTCCTGGGTTTCCTAGGGAATAAGTTAACCCATAGTTAACATGGGTTATCCCCTCTGGTTAAACTTTTTCAGAACTATCCCCTCTAACTATAGCATTTGGAGATAAAGGGGATATCCATGGAATATCCTTCCTTATTTTCTATATCAAACACAGTCTGAGTGATCATTCTTGAAGTCAATTTTAGAGGTTTTTATGGGTTATTTAGGTTTTTAATTCAGTCTTTAAATACTCTTAATCTTTGATTATATTAGAAAAAAGAAGAAAGTACAAGTTAAATAAAAGAAAAACTAAGATTAGTTGATAATGATATTTGCGTGATATTTATGATACAAGAGTTATTTTTTTAAATTTGTTTGATAATGATTTTTATAAAATTTTCATCATATTTGTTCTTTGAGGCAATCTATGCTTTTCTATCATATTTTTCGTTTTATGTGAATTGTACCGTACATTATAAATGTTCAAGATTCAAGAAATGAAAAGGTGATTTCTGGATGAGCTTAAACTCGGCTTCTAATTTTCTTTTGTTTTTAAAGTACAGTAGTCAAACTCCACGAACTATGTTCTCACAAGCTTTTTTTTTTTTTTTTAATAGTCCAACGATGATACCACTTGCATATCAGATAAAATCATAATATTAAAAAATAATATTAAACATAATATAGAAGGAAGGATAGAAGTTTTACTGAACCAAAATTAGATTGGCGCAACTGAGAAAGCTATCTAGCCAGCAAAGAAGTTAGCTTTTCTATAAACATAATAATAGTAAATTTTATCAACCAATTGAAAAATTCAACTAATATCATAAATAAAAAAATTAATTCTCAGCATTTGATCTGATTTAGTTAATTATAATTAAAATATTCTTAATATATAATCATCGAATCCTAAAAATATCAGTAGTATATATATATATATATATATATATATATATATATATATATATATGATGTCCACTCAAATCGCATAAAATTCTATCCATAAAATAAATATATCAAAATATTTAGTTTATCATCAACCGCCAGCATCCATCCATCTGGATGCATAAGCCTTTAGATTCTTACCGAAATTCTGTAATTTTTTTTTTTCTGATCCTAATAAATTCTCGTGGGGGGTATGCTTTTCCCTCACTTCCTATGCTATGCATGCGCGCACACGAAAAGATCCGGGTGATCCAA
>UESW01003158.1:63199-83679 GCA_900491605.1 Calamus simplicifolius | reverse complement strand
TTTGAGTCCAAGGGTTGAGATTAAATCAAGTCACGGGTGTACACGGGCTTGGGGATTAGTTTAATCTCATTGGTTTAGTCCATGGGAGTTTTTTGTTGAGTCTGGGCCTGGCCCACTTCGTGGATGTATTTAAACTCTAGTCTCTAGGGTTTGGATGGAATAGAGAACAGATTCTTTTCTCCCAAAAATTCCCTTCTCTCATCATAGGGCGGCAGCCCTTTCTTTCTCCTCCCCATCTTCCTCCTTTTCAAGAAGTAAACCTAACAGGATTAGAAATCCTTAGTTCTAGTTCACGGGGAATCCCATTGCTATTCATCAAGGTCTAAACCTAACAGGATTAGAAATCCTTAGTTCTAGTTCTTGTTGAACGGGGAATCCCATTGCTATTCATCAAGGTCTAAACCTAACAGGATTAGAAATCCTTAGTTCTAGTTCTTGTTCAACGGGGAATCCCATTGCTATTCATCAAGGTCTAAACCCTAACAAGTGGTATCAGAGCCTGGTTCAAGGAGTAATCTGGAGGCCTTCAAGGAGTTGAAATAATTTCAACAGAATCTCGTCAAGGTACTTCTCTATTTTATAAAATTTATTTTTGTGCTATTTTTGAAATTGGCCATGGGGAGTAGCATAAAAATAGAGGTTGAGAAGTTTGATGGGAAGGGAAGTTTCTCCATGTGGAAAGTCCGGGTAGAGGACCTCCTTGTGCAGCAGGGTTTAGATTTGGCTTTGGAGGAAAGGCCAGATGGGATGACAGACAAGCAGTGGATTTCATTGGAGAAGAAGACATGTTCAATGATCAGGGGCTGTCTGGCGGATTCAGTCCTCTATTCAGTGCTGGAGGAGAAGACCCCGAAGGGACTCTGGACGAAGTTGCACACCCTCTATATGGGGAAGAATATGTGCAACAAGTTGATGTTGAAGAAGCGCCTCTACAGCCTTCGGATGTCAGAAGGTGGAGATGTGCTGGGTCACATCCAGATATTCGACCAGATGAGCAATGAACTTCTGAATGTTGGGGTCAAGATGGAGGAAGAAGATAAAGCACTTCTGCTTTTATGTTCAATGCCCACGTCTTATGACTCATTGGTCACAACACTGCTCTATGGGAAGGAGACATTAATTTATGAAGATATTGTCTCGGTGCTTCGGACGAATGAGCAGAGGGAGAAGATGACCAAGGAAGCTGTTCCCCAGGAGGGTCTATCAGTTGGGGAAAGGACAGGCAGAGGTAGGGGCAGGGACAGAAGTAAGTCTGGAGGACGATCAAAGTCCAGGAAAGGCAAGAGAGAGCTGAAGTGCTATAAGTGTGGAGAGGTAGGACATTTTAAGAAGAATTGTCCTAAGTGGAAAAATCAGAAGGGAGAAAAAGGAGGATCTGAGTCTGTGAGTACAGTTGCAGATCAGGAGGTGGAGGATGATCTCTTGGTTGTATCAGATGATCACAGGCACAGCACAGAGATGTGGACCTTGGATTCAGCCTGTTCTCATCATTACACTCCCAACCGGTCGTGGTTCAGTACTTACACAGAGGTTGAGGAGGGGAATGTGACTCTTGGAGATAATCACCCTTGCAAGGTGGCAGGTATTGGCACAGTGAGGGTGAGGATGTTTGATGGTATGGTGCGCACTCTTACCAGTGTGAAGCATGTTCCAGAACTCAAGAAGAATCTGGTATCACTGGGGTACTTGGAGCGGACTGGATACAGCTTCAGCAGTCGTGCCAGGAGTGGAGTTCTGAACATCTCCAATGGAGCCATGGTGGTGATGAGAGGGAGGAGGCTGGAAAATAATCTATACAAGATGGAGGGCTCTGTGATGACTGTGAAATCTGAGGTGGCAGCTGTGGAGCAAGATCCCCGGGATGTGTACAGGATGTGGCATTACCGCCTGGGCCACATGGGAGACAAGGGGATGAAAGAACTGAGCAAGAGAGGTCTGCTTCCAGACTTGAGTAGCGGAGATATGGAGATCTGTGAGCCTTGTCAGATGGGAAAGCAGAGGAGAGTACAGTTCTCAGTCAGCACAGCTAGGAGTGCTGAACCCCTGGAGTTAGTACACACAGATGTCTGGGGACCAGCCCCAGTTTCTGCAAGGAATGGGGCCAGATACTTTATGACCCTGATAGATGATTTCTCAAGGAAGCTGTGGATCTACTTTATGAAGGAGAAATCAGAGGTCTTCACCAAGTTCAAAATCTGGAAGGCTGAGGTGGAGAAGGAGCAGGGTAAAAGTGTGAAGTGTCTGAGGTCTGATAATGGCGGGGAATACACCAGCAGGGAGTTCCAGATTTTTTGTGAGGAGTGGGGCATCAGAAGGCACTTCTCGGTGATGGGAACTCCTCAACAGAATGGGGTGGCTGAGAGGATGAACAGAACACTATTGGAAAAGGCAAGATGCTTAAGGCTGCAGGCAGGGCTTCCAAAGATGTTCTGGGTTGACGCAGTAGATGCAGCTAGCTACTTGGTCAATCGGTCACCGCACACCAGGTTAGATGGAGACATTCCAGAGGAGATATGGTCTGGAAGGAAGACAAGCCTAAACCATCTAAGGGTGTTTGGATGCACAGCATATGTGCATGTTGGAGCTGGGGAGCGGAGTAAGTTGGATGCCAGGTCTAAGAAGATGGTGTTCCTAGGCTACCCGCGAGGAGTCAAGGGGTATCGGCTATGGGACCCCTTGGAGAAGAAGGTTGTCATCAGCAGAGATGTAACCTTTGATGAGAGCTCAATCCTCCAGAACAGAAGTGGCATGGATGCACAGCAGGGACTACAGGAGGTAGAACACGGTAACACTAGTCAGACAACCTCCTATACAGTTGTGCCATTTGCTAGTGGACCAGGAGGATTTGAGATTCAGGTGGAGAGGACTGACAGAGGGGGTAGAAGCCAGGGAGTTCAGCAGGATGCAGCTGGACAGGGGACTGATACTGGGATCGCACAGCAAAGGCCCAGGAGGAACGTGCGACCACCAGTTCGATACGGCTTTGAGGATTCGTTGTCATATGCCCTGGTGACAGCGAATGGAGACCCTTTCACCTATGAGGAGGCTATGGAAAGTCAGGATAGAGATAGGTGGATCCATGCTATGGCAGAGGAAATGCAGTCTCTTCACAGCAATAATACGTGGCAGGTGGTCCAGCTGCCACAAGGAAAGAAACCCATTGGTTGTAAATGGGTTTATCAGCGCAAGGAAGGAGCTTCAGAACAAGAGGGTATCAGGTATAAGGCAAGACTAGTGGCCAAAGGATACTCTCAGAAAGAAGGCATCGATTATGGTGAGATATTTTCTCCAGTTGTCAGGCACACTTCCATCAGACTATTATTGAGTATTGTAGCAGCTCAGGACTTGGAGCTGGAGCAGATGGATGTGAAGACAGCATTCCTCCATGGTCATTTGGAGGAGAGCATCTACATGGAGCAGCCACCAGGGTTTAGAGAACCAAGATCAGATGGGAAAGTCTGTTTGCTGAAGAAATCTCTGTATGGGCTGAAGCAGTCGCCGAGGCAGTGGTACAAGAGATTTGACACTTATGTTAGGAGCATTGGACTTTCCAGGTGTGAGTATGATTCTTGTGTGTATGTTAAATCTCTGGATGATGGGTCTAGGATGTACTTACTCTTGTATGTAGATGACATGCTGATAGCATGCAAGAGTGAGAAGGCTGTACAGGAACTGAAGATAGCTTTGTCTCGGGAGTTTGAGATGAAGGATCTGGGGCCAGCCAGGAAGATCCTAGGGATGGAAATCATCAGAGATAGATCCAAAGGTGTGCTGCATCTGAGTCAGGGTGGCTACATTAAAAAGATTCTGGAGCGATATGGGATGAAGGATGCCAAACCGACAGCACTACCTTTGGCAGCACATTTTTCTTATCGAAGACCATGTCACCACAGACTGAGGTGGAGGCTCAGGAGATGGAGAAGGTACCATATGCTTCTGGTGTTGGGAGCCTTATGTATGCCATGGTATGTTGTAGGCCAGACATAGCCCATGCAGTGAGCCAGGTGAGCAGGTTCATGGCGCAGCCTGGTAGGGAGCACTGGCGAGCACTGAAGGGAATCTTCAGGTACTTGGTAGGTACAGTTGGGGTTGGTATTTGCTATGGACAGCAAGAAGATGCTGAGAGATCCAACTTATCCAAGGAGGCTCGTGGGCAGTTATATGGGTATGTGGATGCAGACTTTGGTGGAGATGTGGACACTAGGAGATCCACAACAGGCTTTGTGTTCAGCCTGTTTGGTGGTCCAGTATCGTGGAGATCATGTCTGCAGCCCATCACAGCCTTATCTACCACGGAGGCAGAATACATAGGTATCACAGAGGCAGCAAAGGAAGCTCTTTGGCTGAAGGGCTTGATGCTGGAGATGGGACTTGATCAGAAGGTTGTCCAGGTGCATAGTGACAGCCAGAGTGCTCTGATGCTTGCGCAGAATGCAGTCTATCATGCCAGGACGAAGCACATTGACCTCAGATACCACAGGATCAGAGAGCTGGTGGAAGATGGTGAGGTGGAGCTGGTGAAGGTATACACCAAAGAAAATCCAGCAGATGCACTGACTAAGGTTCTTCCACGGGACAGTTTTCAAAAGTGTATTTCGTTGTTAAAGCTGATGGACACAGTGGACGTGCTGAGGCCTTGAAAGCACCAAGGTGGAGATTGTTGGGCCTGGTGTGGTGCTATCAAGGCCCAGGTGGGCTAACTTGTATTGGGCTGGGTTTGAGTCCAAGGGTTGAGATTAAATCAAGTCACGGGTGTACACGGGCTTGGGGATTAGTTTAATCTCATTGGTTTAGTCCATGGGAGTTTTTTGTTGAGTCTGGGCCTGGCCCACTTCGTGGATGTATTTAAACTCTAGTCTCTAGGGTTTGGATGGAATAGAGAACAGATTCTTTTCTCCCAAAAATTCCCTTCTCTCATCATAGGGCGGCAGCCCTTTCTTTCTCCTCCCCATCTTCCTCCTTTTCAAGAAGTAAACCTAACAGGATTAGAAATCCTTAGTTCTAGTTCTTGTTGAACGGGGAATCCCATTGCTATTCATCAAGGTCTAAACCTAACAGGATTAGAAATCCTTAGTTCTAGTTCTTGTTGAACGGGGAATCCCATTGCTATTCATCAAGGTCTAAACCTAACAGGATTAGAAATCCTTAGTTTTAGTTCTTATTCAACAGGAATTCCATTGCTATTCATCAAGGTCTAAACCCTAACAGCATCTATAATTCTCCATCCTCAGGCGTGGGTAACCGTGCTGGTGTCATCCGAGCGCGCTCCCCGGAGCTGTTCCCACTGTCCAATGCTTGCGTGACCAACGATCTAATTCCCCTTCCCTGCCTCGTTTCAGCCACGGCATCCCCTGCCGTTCTTCTGCTCTTATTCCATTTCTGCTTTTAACCTCTGACGAAGAGAGAAGAGGGGACGAAACGTATCACGAAAAAAGGGCGTTAAGTAAAACAAATCGAATCAAAGCCGGAGGCCTTTCAAGATCGCATTTTGAGAGTTCCGGAGGTTAATAATGGTGGTTCGCCATGTGGGTGTTCGATTTCGCTGCCTGGGGTTGAGGATTTTAGGGGATTGAGCGCGGGCTTTGGTCCGGAGTGAGTAAAAGGGAGGCTGCTTTTACTCTCTGGTTTTGTTCAGAGGTTATTTTTTTTTTTTTTTTTTTTTGTCCCTTTTGAGTTGGGTCGTCTTTTGAGAAGATTTTCTCAGGGCTCCTTGGTTGGGGGGGGGGGGGCTTCGAAAGGAGTTCCATTGGTGTCCTCTTATTCTGCCAGCGTTTTGTGATCTTCTTTTGGTCTTTTCTTCTTGGATGGTAGTTTAAACACTGTCCACTGTCTTCCCTCCTTGGCCCATGCAATTTTTTTTTTCCCCTGATTTTCTTTTGTTGTAGTCTTTTATTGTTTGTATTTATATCCCGAGTTTCTGTTTCTTCAGCAAAGTTGTAGTCTTTTTTGATTCCTTTCCTCTGCGCATTAAAGCGGAGAAAATCGCTCTCTTTTCCTCTAAAACCTTTCCTCCCCATTACCAGAGGATAGTAATGGAAGAGGATTTAAGGAAAGGAGAAGGTTGTCTTCAGCTGCTTGATCTCATTCCATATGAGAGAGACTGGATGGTAAAGGAAGTGATTAGAGGAGGAAAAGGCATCGGAGTCTCAGAAGAGAAAAAGCTTGAGCTGAGGCTTGGCCTCCCCAGAGGTGAGGACTGGCCAACAGTTAAGGAGAAAACAGAAGAGCATTCTGTTGAGTCTGTTCTATCTCTTGGTCATTACACCAAGGTTTCTAAGACCACAGGCACCAATACTTCATCTGTTGGAGCCAAAAGAGGATTTTTGAACACAGTTGAGTCCGAAACAGAAGGTATACCAGTAGACAAGAAGTGTTAGCGTTTGTTTCTTTTCTTTCCATGGTCTCTTTAACCATTGATTTCTTCTTCTTCCTGTTCTTCGCTAGTTTTTCAGCAGCAGCAGCAGCAACAGCAACCTGCCTTTTTCCAGTTGCACGCTAAAGGGAAGGAATTATCACAGCAGACAAATGGGAGAGCAGACCAGCAGTGTCCTGGGAGAAAGGCATGTGGGTCTCCAGCAGCACATGGCTCTACTGCTGCTTCTGGTAATGCAGCTGGAGCCAACAATAGCTCTCAGACCAGGTAGTAATCATAGTCTTCTGCCCTTGAGTTCTTTTTTTCTCTCTTCTAAAGGTATGTCTGTTCTTTGGAGATGTCCTGTAGCTTGGTCATGTTCCTTTCTTAAGTGCGTTTCCATTCTAGTGTTATTAGGTTTAAAGCTTTCGCTTCTCTGGCCTGGTGTAACTCGAGCTGGTGGCCAGGGATGTTGGGGGTAGAAACCATGTTATTATTACCTCATTTATTTTTCATATTAATTTCAAGGACTCTTTATTCTTGTTCTCTTTTTTGATGAGCTTTTTTCCAATCATATATAATGACATTTAAATGTGTTTTGCTAAATAAATTTGCTGGCGACCTTTATGTGCTTTGCTTTGGTGATATTTTTACTACCTCAATCACCAAAATTAGTTTAGATATTTTTATTTTATTATATTTAATTTTATATTATCTAATTGCCTCTTTAGTAACGGTGAGTGATGCAGCTGTAGGTGAAAAGATATTATGTGAATTTTTTTAGATGTTCGGTATGACATTAGTATCATTAAAATTGAAAGTTTCAGGAAAAAATAGGTGTTGCATTGGGATGTTGGCAAAATTTTCCCGTCCAATTAGACCACGACGTTCAATTTGCAAATATAATTTTCCAAATAAAAAGTTCATCTTTTCTGCAGTGTTTTATTTGCAGCTCCTTTTCTAGTACTAGCGAAAAGCTATTATGCTCTTGTGATCCTTCTTCTTTTTGTTGTGCAGCATGTGTGTGTTAGTACAATTTCATTCATCTTATATCCTTTTATAAAATCTCATACCTGAAAAAGAATCGCTAGTTATTGTTAGCTGATAGGAAAGGCAGACGAAAACATCCCTTCAGCTATGGTGCCTGTTTTTCGTTAAACTGCATCACATACCTTTTGTTATGAATGGAATGAGAACTTATATATTTTTATAAAATGAACACTCGAATTCTTAATAGGATGCTCATAGCAGAATAGACAAAAGAAATTTGTAGACATCAGGAATCATTAATTTATCAATCACCAAATCCACTTGGTTTTCCAAAAAATTGTAGGCATAAGAAGTTAGCATAAGAAGCTTTTAGTTTTTGAGATATATGTTAGAAGAAAGTCTATTGTCTGCAAGGTTCCAACCTTATATAATCTTTTGTTCTTTATATATCATATAATTATATGGACAAACATGCATTCTTTTTAATTTTTTATTTTTTAATACCAAAATTCTTCTCTGCTCTCTCTATGGGCTCCTTTGCAGGCTGCAAATCACTAACTGAGCACCTTTAGGTACTTGCTTTTAGATCTATGACTTGTATTTATAATCTAGATTTTTAATAATATCTATGTAGCCTCGAAGTTAGTAATATACTTGCCTATTTTAAGTTTTTCCTCTTATTGACGGAATTGCCTTCTTTGTTGGGTCTCACTTTTTTTTTTTTTTTGTTTATTGCTGAACAAGAAATAAATTTGTGCACTGCCCTTTCTGGGGTCATTTTTATTTAAATTCTAGCAGAAATTCATTTTGATGGCTGGCTTTGCTATTTCTTTTGAATTGTAATGGCTTTTGCAAGATCTTGTACAGTGAGTATTTCTTTAGATTTGCTCTTCTTTTCTTCAAATATAACTTAGCTCATCTTTGTTTTGTTCATCTACTTAAGTCCTATTCTTTTGTTCCTCTGTTATTTGTTTGTGAAAGCCGGACTGCAACAACCCCGGTTGTTGGGTGGCCTCCAATTCGTTCTTTTAGAAGGAATCTTGCAAGCACTTCCAAATCATCCCTTGAATCACAGAATGGAGGCTTGGAAACAGCAAGTAAGCTTGAGAATGGTAGGAAAGGCTTGTTCATGAAATCAACATGGATGGGATACCCATTGGAAGAAAAGTAGATTTGAAAGCCTATGATAACTACGAGAAGCTTTCTTTGGCTGTAGATGAGCTGTTTCGAGACCTTCTTGCAGGTATATTCCCTAATATCTATTGCAGAGAAAACACAACAATCTAAAATTTACACAGATTTTTAAGACATCAGAGCTCCACCAATGTTCTATCATGAGATTGTATAGAAAAAAAAGTAAAAGTAATGGCTCTGCTTATGATTATTTCTACTGTAAGGAAGTTGATGATAACCTTGGGGCCTTCCGAAGGCAACTAAGGCTAACAATTTATAGATTGTCTCTGCCTTTACATTTGACAGCATGCTAATTTTGGGTTCCATGAGCTTTATTAACCTGAGGTTTATTTACACTTTGATATCATTTGCTTAGCTCAAAGAGTTCCTCTTGCTGCTGGAAGTCAGAAGAATCATGAAGAAAAGCCAGCGATTACAGGTTTACTAGATGGAAAGGGCGAATATACTTTGGTTTATGAAGATGATGAAGGTGACAAGATGCTGGTGGGGGATGTCCCTTGGGAGTAAGTTTTCCATCAGTTTGGTATTGATTCTATTTCTTACACTAGGAGAACCAATTTGGTGCACAAATGCATGCAGGCCAGGCATTCACATTGCCTGCACATTTGGTTTATAAATTAAAATCTATTTCAGCAACTTTGGTTTTATAACCTTGTGACATGTGATAATCAAAGAAATACATTTGTTGTGTAGTTTTCGTGACGTTACTAATTGAAATCTTTCACATTACATGGCTTGAATTATTTTATCTTTGTCGAAGTGTCTCTGGAGACTGAAATTCGAATATTATATTCTAACCTGGCTAAATAGTTTAAACTCTATGGTTAAATAACAGATCAAGCCTTGTGAAGCTTGTTTGAAATCTTCTCCCTGTGATTATCCTCAAGATCTTCACGCTAAATAAATAAATAAATAAATGTTTGTTTTAGTGAACATTGCCTGTTCCTTTATGACTTGACCTTCTCTCTTATGGGTGATAAAATATAACTAAGATGCAGCCTTTCAGTGTGAAGTTACATGTACATGAATATCCAAATTCCTAGAATGGTTCTCTCTATTTATGTTGTTTTTACGCTTTGGTTCTTGCAGCATGTTTGTTTCCACAGCTAAGAGATTGCGTGTGCTGAAGAGTTCTGAACTTGCTGCATCTTCTGTAAGTCCATTCTCGAGTTGCCTTTTTGTTCCCACTGTGGGGATCATAACTCTGGTTGATCGTTTCCTTCGGTCAGGTTTTGTTGTTGGGTGAATGGAGTGTTTAGAAAGTTTTGCATCTATATGTGTTCTCCCATTTCATTGTGGTGACTTCGGCATTTTCCTTACCGTTTCTCTAGGTGGGAGCAATCGGCAGGAAAAAGAACAGCAAATTAGTGTTGAGAGTTGGAAGAGGGTCTTCTACGCTTGGGTAGCGCGACGAACATCTGCTTCTTTTTTGTGAGCTCTGGGAGACGCAACTGAGTGATTTTTCCTCGGCTTTTCTCAAGGGAAAAGCTTAAGCTTTTCGAGTTAGCTTCCTCATTTCCTTTTGGTTCTTCTGGGTTCTTGGGAAACGAGGAGGACGTTACTTGTAGGAATTTGATAGTATCTCATATGTAAATGTACAAGGAAAACATTAACCTTTGGAGCTCTGATCAATCAAATTAGCTTTGTATTTATCAAGCCGATTTGATTGTGATATCATATTCTCAGCTTTGTGCATATCTAAATTGTAAGTGCGCTAAAATCTATGTAATGAATTTGTCCATCTTTTTGCATAACAAGGAGTGGGCCTAACTGTGATTTTCATGGAATTTATCATCGCAGCTTGTCTACTTGCGAAGCCATTTTTAAATATGACTGACTGCTCTTTTCTGAACACAATTTTAAAAGCAGTGTCAGTTTTTACGTCTTAAATAGTAATCATATACAAAAGTTATATATTCTTAAATTTAGTTGAAATGAGATGTGCTGTTGTCGCTTGCAATGGGGAGTGTCTTAAGTTGCATCCATAAAGATGCTAGGATGATGAATTGATGGTAAAGTGGTTGTGTGTCGAATGTTAAGACAGTAAACCATCCTGAAAGTATATTTGAAGATTTAGTAAATGTTAAATGATGGGCAAGGTATGACATGCTTGAAAACACATTACAATGTCAAATCGTTTGAATGCAGTATGCTGATATATAGCTTAGTTACAAGATAAAAAGGAACTTACGGACTCCAGCGACCAATCTGGTGAGAAGGGAGATGATGGAGGCGTATTGGTTGAATGGACTGACTAACACGATGGACTGATCCTCCCGACCCACACAAATGCTCGGCTTGTAAAGACAAGGTCACGTTGTGGTAACAATCTCTGCCTCGCTGTCATCGGTTTCACTTCAAACAAAGTCCGCTTTAATAAAGTAGCGAGTACTGTCTTTTTTTCTTTTCTTTAATCCTCACTCTGAGCTGTCTCCATATCCATCCAAATGGCCAACTCCCCCCCAAGTTGCTCTGCAATACAAAAGAGAGGAAAATTCTATTTGTCCCGCACAAAATGTTGAGCGGTTCTTTATTTTTTTTATTTAATAATTTTTAAAATTATTCTGTAGTCTTTTAAATTTAAAAAATATCTAAACTATTCCTTCTTATCTTTACCCCTTCTGTTCCTACTAAATTTCTCAATCCCTTTTCAACAGCGCCCCTCCTCTCGTCACGATAGCCCCCTTCTTCTTCAGCATCCTCGGTACATCCAACAGCAGCTCTTCTTCTCCGACGAGTCTTTTCCAGCAGCGGCCATCTTTCCCGATGAGCTCTCCCTCCTCCTTCCCTTCCTTACTCGTCGGCTCCGCCTCCCTCAACCGACTCCTTCACCTCCCTTAGTTGAGCTCCGCCTCCCTTCCCGGCGTCCGCCTCCCTCCAGGCCTTCGCCCCATTTCCTCCTCCCTCCCTCGCTCAACATTTGACCGAGTCTCTGTTAGCCCTGGTTGGCCGAACAAACAGATTTGTTCGGCCCAGCTGGCTCGAACGATTCAGCTGGCTCGAAAAAATTTTTCTGTTCGCCGAGTGGCCGAACAGAGAGAAAATTTTAATATTATTATAAATAATTATAATTATAATAAAGTATATTATAAAGTATAATAATATAGACTTTATAATAAAGATATATAATTAAAGAGATATAAAAAAATGATATAATATATATTTTAAAATTTTATTTAAATGAGTTTATATATTAATATATTCTTAATAAATATATTATTAATATATTTTAAAAATAAAAATTAAAATTAAGAGAGTTATGTTATTAATAAAGAGTTATTAAATTTTTTTAATATATTATTAATGTTTATCTTTTAATTTTTTTATCAAATGAGTTTATGTTATTAATATATTACTAATAAATATATGTTACTAATATAAATATATTATTAATATATTATTAAAATAGTTTAGTTATCGATGAATATTTTGATAAAATTTTATGTTGCATTTTAATGATGAATAATGCAATGTTCCAGATATGGATGCTGGTCCCTCACGAGTTAGACCTACAGCGCCTGCCAGGAGACGTCGTGGCAGGAATGCTGAGCCTGAGGTTCCTATTGCACCATCGCCCCCAAATGAGACAGCAGACGAGGACATCCCAGCTATGGATGTTGATGATGATGGAGGGATGGGCCTTGTTCAGGCGGTCCTGAGGATGAGTCTGTCTTTAGGAGTTTCAGGACACATATTGCAGCCTCCATCTGAGGCAACAGGTATTTGTTTGTTGTTCTACTGTATTGTATTTAATGTATTATTTCGATACTGTTATATATGTTATTCATGTAATCCATTTATATTTCATAGGAACGGACACCACTGAAGTGCATGAACCATGCTGCCAAAGTAGGGAGTGGCAGTGGTGGGCATCAGGGCAATCAAATAGGAGATTCAGGGAAATAGTTCAGCAGTTGGGTCTTGTTGAGCTAGTGCATTGCTCTTATCGGTTCGCCAATAAGATTCTTGTCTCAGGCTTCGTAGAGAGATGGCAGCCCGAGACGAACACCTTCCATCTTTCCTTTGGCGAGATGACGATCACGTTGGATGATGTTGCTGCCATATTAGGGATTAGTGTCATGGGTGCCTCAGTGTCCTTGTCTTGTGATAGGATGAGTGATCGGGATGCTGAGGGCCTACTAGTGGAGCTATTAGGTATATCACAGGTTGACACGCGTCAGGAGGTTCTATCTGTCCGCGATCAGTCTGTGAGGTTAGAGTGGCTGAAGAGTCATTTCCATGCTATATCAGATAGAGATAGCCACCATAGGATGGAGTGTGCAGCATGAGCATATTTGCTTTTTTTGTTAGGGTGTACACTCTTTGTCGATAAGAGCGGAACGAGGGTGCCTATAGCTTATCTTGCTCTGCTTTGGGATTTGGATAGAGTGAGCACATATGCTTGGGGTGCTGGTGCCTTGGCTCATTTATATCGGTAGTTAGGGATTGCGTCTAGGGCATCCGTTAGACAGATTAGTAGATATATGATGCTTCTCCAAGCATGATTTAGGAGCATTTTTCCTTTCTCACTCCTCACCTAGCCCTGGACTATACTGATGCTAGGCCCCGCGTACACCGATGGACTCCCGGTAGTCCATCCTGTACTACGATGGACTATTTAGTGATTCTACATGAGTCATTGGACGTTTTGAGGGCAGATGAGGTATGTACCATAGGACTATGCACTTGTATATTTCTATTATTTGTCATATATTATCAAACTGATTACAATTATCTGTTATAGGTAGTTTGGGATCCCCATCATCTTATCCAGGATTATTGTCCATTCCTAGATATTGCATTCTTTAGTGGATACCTGAAGTGCATGATGTCATAGATTGCAAACAATTGCTTTGTAATAACAAACGGCACGGGTCCGGCCCTTAGCCGGCATGGGCCCGGCACGGGTCTGGCACGTCCCGGTAAGGGTCCGGCATGGGTCCAGAAGTTGCCGGCACGGGCCCGGAAGTTGCCAGCATGTGCCAGCACATATCGGCATGGGACAGCACGAGTCCTTCACGTGCCGGCACGGGTCCGAAAGTTACCGGCATGGTCCCATGAGTGAAAGAAATGCTTCTTACCTTCTTCCTTGGTTGCCTCTTTGGCACTTGCGTCATTGGTGGAGTGCCAGTACTAGGTGAATAACTATCTTGTCCTGAAAGAACCAACTCAAAGGCTGAAGGATCACGGCGGGTAGATGTATCAACCTTCAATAAAGCACGGCCAAGTGAATCAGTTATCCTTTTGGCAGGTTCTTCAAGAGAAGTACTATCTGGGCTGGCAATCTCTCTCAATTTTCTTAACATATGCAATTGCGAAGACCAATCTAACTGTTTGAATTTTCGAGCAATTATATCCAACTCTAGTTCACAGCTCAGCTGAATACTTTGCACTTTCGAAGCATGCACCATATCAAGTTTTCTCCAATGAGGATCTATGCAATCGAAGGGAATTGGCCGACCTTCCATCCTGAACCGTGCAATCTCGTGGGAGCATGGTAAACCATGTGTGCATCGAATAGCACACCCACAAACTAAATCATCAATCCCAACTGAATTGGCTCAGTTCGCTTGGGCGAAGATCTGATTTAATGCACTTATAAAATGAAACCTCGAAATTCTTTGAATTCAACCGACTTGAAGTTGTGTTGCACGACCGTCAAACTCTTCTCAAATGAGGCTTTAATGTCAATGTGCTGCAACTCAATCAAACTATGTATTTGTCCAAGATGACTCGAAATTCCTTTGGCTTGATTCAAGCTATCTTTTCAGCCTTGCATGTGCACTTACAACCCTAGAAAAGTAAATAAAATTAAATAAAAGTGAGATAATAATTGCGTAATTAAATTATAAAGTTCTTAAATTTATCAATTCCTTGTGATACCTACTCCCGTAGTGCCTACATGCGTCCATCCATGCTGCAACAAATCTTTCATTGTACTTGCTCAGTCAAGTATCTGACACATACAGTAAAGCATCTGGGTAGGTACTAAACTCTCTCTGGAGTGCACTCTAGTGATCATTAAACTTATCTTCTGTGGTGGACAACACAAGTATATTCCAACTCATTATAAACTTATCCCATTTCTCCTTTGTTTCAAATAACCTTTTGCACTGGGCCAAAACATTCCTACTAATATGCCATCTACATAACAAATGTGTTGCCATAGGAAATACCCTCGGAATTGTATTCAATAGAGCCAAGTCTCTATCTGTGACTATCACCTTAGGCAGACCATCAGCGTCCATGACACTGCGCAATCTCTCTAATGCCCATGTATAGTTATCTTCTCGCTCAGAGTTCATGTATACAAAGCAATAGAAAATGTCAGGTCAGTTGATGTCACCCCCACAATCTCTAAGAGAGGAAGACGATATCTGTTCGTCTTGTAATTGCAATCCATTATCAACACATGAGGAAATGCACGTAATAATTCTATACTGCTAGGGTGTGCCCAAAACAAGTCACACACAACATCAGACTTAATACAGTTCCTATGGCACTCAATGTATTTACACTCAGATAATTTACCAAGAAGATATTGCATCTGAGATCTCCGAGCTGTCTTTACAGCCTTGCACCTCTGTCGTGCATTGTAGATTGTCTTCATTGTCATAATATTGAGGGCATCCCTTTGCTTCAAAGTAGATAATATGTCCTTAGGCTGAACCAAACTCTTCGACATCTCCTAGCATTGTAATCTCCTGCTTAGATAATCGTCCTACATATGAGTGCCCTCGAGATGCTTTGCAGCTGGATGATTGTGCACACTGCACATGACCATTAACATCCAATCATCTGCAGTGTCCAATTTTTTCCCTCTTAAGGCAAAAGGGCATCCACACTTCTTAGTGCCACTGGCTTTGGTCTTTGATCCATTTTCCTTTATGTGTTTACTTTTGCAAGTATCACTCCTCTCGTAAGAAAAAATAATTCTTGGTTTCTTAACATTGCTACCCATATCGGATTTTTTAATAATAACGACAAATCCATTCCTCCTCCCGACTTTCCGACACCAATTACATATTCTTCTCTACTTTTGAATATCTATAAAATAAATAGTTTTATGTGAGTAGACAATTTTAAACATTGCTCAGTCAAATAATGCTAAAATAATTGCAATCAAATTTTTCTTACCTCGTAAGTTGTAAATTCATTTGTGTAATCCATCACACAATCAGAGCTAATCATGCTGCATTCGGTCGAAGCATCGTCCTACACGATCAATTAATCATTTTAAACCCTAACCATAATTAACCCAAAAAATAGAGATGTTCAGTCATGTGTGGCGGAAAATAAACTTTTTGTTCGGCCACATGGGGTCAAATTATTGGCATCTGTTTGGCCGAGTGTGGCCGAACAGAAATCTTCTATTCGGCCCCGTGAGGCCGAACAAAGGAATATATTCCGCCCACCAGGGTCGAACATATTGACTCAGTTCGGCCCTGTGAGGCCGAACAGAAGGAATTTGTTCGGCCCACTAGGGCCAAACATGTTGATTCAGTTTGGCCCTGTGTGGCCAAACAGATTTGACCTGTTCGGCCACATAGGGCCGAACAACTCACGAACAAGGAAAAAAATTTCGATTATGGGTTTATAACCCAACCTTTGCGACCGTAGAACCTTTCAAAAGTACTAGTTGCTTGTCTATTGCTCGATTATGGGTTAAAATCTCTTCAACCAAGCTTTAAATGGTCGGATTTGAGGCTGTTTTGATCCGGAGTGAGGGAGGGGGGGGAGGGGCAGCGAAGGGGGGAGGGGGGCCTATTTTGACCTGGGGGACTACTGATCAAGCAGGATATTTTGATCTAAATTTTTTAAGTGTAAATATATCCTTTTTATTAAGTTGGGGGGGGGGGGGGGGCTACGAGGAAAAACAACGGGCTAAATAGAACTTCCCCAAAAGTGACCATCACATAATTTTTCCCCTTTATTTGAATCTGATTTTAGAGGAAGAATCAGTACTTCTGGCTGTCATTCAGACGGTTCTGAATATATATCTATGCATGGCCCTTTCTAATCCTGACCACCGGCTATTCTCATCGTGGCTATGTAGATTTCAATGGACCTTTTTTTTTTTTTGGTACAAATGGATAATCATACTAGTCTAGTATGAATTATCCCAGATAGGTTAGAATATAAAATTTGCTGTAAGACAGAGGGGTAGGGGTCACTCAGCCGCCAAATCCAACCACCAGCGTGCTGAGCCACAGAAGCTGCCACCAGTCGGCCGCCGAGTTGGCTTCGCGGTAGATATGTCGAATCTGGATAGAACCAACTCTCTGCAAGATAGACCTTGTGTCCTGAGAATAGGAATACTGGGGCCGTCGAAAATACTCTTCTTTCTCAGCCATCGAATAACCGTCATCGAATCACCCTCGATAACGAGATGATGAGCATGGAAATGCAGAGAGGCGTAAGAAATACCTGCCCATGCTGCATAAAGTTCTGTCATAGGGACAGAGGAATCAAGGGTGCCAAAGCCACCCGCAGCCAGCATATCTCCCTAAGGCCCACGGATGATAAACGCAGAACCAGCAGCTCTGCCACGGACACTCCCATCGAAGTTGATTTTGACAAACCCTGGTGGGGGGGCTCCCAGGAAATGA
Source organism: Calamus simplicifolius (assembly GCA_900491605.1). Taxonomy (NCBI): domain Eukaryota; kingdom Viridiplantae; phylum Streptophyta; class Magnoliopsida; order Arecales; family Arecaceae; genus Calamus; species Calamus simplicifolius. The sequence continues at coordinate 66,534 of UESW01003158.1, read as the reverse complement.
AAACCATATGCCGGTTCACTGCTGAAGCAGTAGGGAGCCCCATAGGCCAGAGGAGTCAAGACCAACAGCATGAAAAGCCTGGGCATATTCCGCAGACAAAGATCTGATCCTCCTAACAAGCCGATGTGGAGAGATAACATCATCGGAGAAGATGAGTTGGTTCCTCGATATCCAAATCTGATAAGCCGTGATCGCCCAGAGACCGCATTTATGTTGGGAGGCTCTCCGAGATCAAGAAAGAAGAGGGCGCATAGGGATCCCGAAGCACCCACCTTATAGGAATAACCCATCATCTACCATATCTGCCTGGCTCAAGGACATATGAAGATCGCATGGTCCGTAGTCTCATCCTCCAATCCACACAGAGAGCAAGTCGGCTGGATAGGCAAACCCCTACGGGAGAGCATGACACTCGTCGGAAGACAGTCCCAAAGAAGCTTCCAGATGAATAACTGAACTCGGGGAAGAGTAGGAAGCGATCAGATCCAAGCAGCATCCTTCGTAACCTGGGGCTGGGGCCTGAAAACCTTCATAAGATCCCTAAGAGGGGCTTTGGAAAGACAAGATCTCTGCCATAATCTAACATCCGTCGAAGGGCCAGAGGTGAGAGGAATAGAGAGAATCCGCCGAGAGAGCTCATCACCAAAGAAACTGATCACTCTAGTGGTATCCCAAGAAGGGGGATCCAGAGAATCAAATCCCGAACCTTTAGCTTGGTGGGGACATCAATGTTGATAAAAGAAGGCCACCGAGAAAGAGGGAGCTCAGATATCCAGGAGTCCTGAATCACATCAACGGAATGACCATCTCCAATATCCATGTAATTTTCTTCAGGATAGACTCACCATATTGACAAACCTCCTTCCAAAAGAAGGAACTCCCCCTGGGCGGCCAATACACTCCCCAGGCTTCCAGTCATCATACCTCGCTCGCATAAGAGAGCTCCACAGACATTGCGGCTCCAAAGGAATCGAGATGCATGCCTGGCCAGAAGCGCTTGCCGTCTGACCCTCAGAGATTGGATCCCGAGACCACCTTCTGAATAGGCATACAGATCATATCCCCAGATAATAGGTGAGTGCCGTGCCCATCTTGCATGGAGGCCCAAAGGAAGTCTCTAAAGTTCTCTCAATCCTCCGAAGGCAGGTAATAGGGATGGCCGCATTCGAAAGAAATAGAGAGGCAGAGAGGAAAGAACCGACCGAATAATGGTGACTCTGGCCATCATAGATAGGCCGGTAACCTGCCAACCCTCAATACGCTGACGAACCCTCCTCTCCAATTCAGCAAAGTCAGAACAACGAGGGCATCTACCGGTCATGGGAATCCCCAGATACATAAACCAGTCAGTCTGAGTAGAGATACCCAACAAAGTGATAATGGCTGCTTTAATAGACCTAGAAGTCTTTGGGCTAAAACATATGGAAGATTTAAGATAATTAACCTTCTGACCCGAGGCCTGACAATACCGCTGCAGAATAGAATCAAAGAAACCGCATTTTCAATAGAGGCCTGACCCAAAATAATGCAGTCATCGGCAAAATAGGAGATGAGAGACAGAAGGACCGCCAACCCCATCCATAAAAGGGACAATCGCCCGATCACGTTAGCCTGATAAAAAGCTCGGGAAAGATCATCCGCGGCCAAAATGAACAACAAGGGGGATAGAGGGCACCCCTGACGTAACCCAACGGAAGACTGGAAAAACTCAGTCAAACCCCCGTTAATAATCAAAGCAAAGGAAGGCCTCTGAATACAAGCCATAACCCACTCAATAAACACCCCGTCAAATCCAAACTCCTGAAGAGAGCTTTGAAGAAAAGCCCAACTCAGTCTATCATAAGCTCTCTCCATATCAAGCTTGACAGCCATAAGACACCGTCTAGCTGGGGCTCTCTGAAGATCATGCATAAACTCCTGAGTGATAAGGATATTATCCGAGATAGAACGCCCTCTAATGAAAGCCCCCTGTTTAGCAGAAATGATACGGGGCATCACCACGCAGAGATGGCTAGCTAAAAGGCGGGCACAAACCTTATATAAAGTAGTGCATAAACTGATTGGCCTGAAGTGCTGAGGAAGAGAAGCATTAGTGCACTTGGGCACTAAAGTGATAAGAGTCCGGTTCCAATCCTTAGGAATGAGTTTAGATTGGAAAACAAGCTGGACCGCCATAACCACCTCCTGCCCCACTATGCCCAATAGTGACGGAAAAAGAATGGAGGAAAACCATCAGGCCCCGGAGCCTTATCCGGACCAAGATCCCAGAGTGCCCGACGAATCTCCTCCACAGTAATCGGCCTGACAAGCATAGCATTCTCCGCAGAGGAAACCTTCCTGGAATTATCAACCTGAAAACCGGAGCACCCACAGCAGTGGTCTCAGTCCACCTAGTATGAAAGAAATGGAGAAGCTGGGACCGAATAGATTGTACATCATCCAGGAGATGCCCCTCTTCATCAACCAACCTCCAAATCTTGTTAGCAGCCCTCCGACGAAGGGTGACCTGGTGAAAAAATCTGGTATTGCGGTCCCCTTCGCAGATCCACTGAATCCTGGATCTTGCCTCCAATACACCTCCTGCTGCCGAAGAAGGGAATGGTGATGAGCAAGATTCTCTCGCAGAAGGGAGAGATCAGAGTCCAAAGAAGTCCGTCATGGTCCTCCTTAGCCTGAAGAGCACTGATAGTGGCTTCGACCTGCTCCACTTGCCTAACCAGATCCCCAACCTCCTGTCTATTCCATCTAGACATCTACGATTGGTCAACAAAAGACGACGAGATAGCCTATATACAGCATTACCTCTGACAGGTAGGTGCCAAATCTGAGAAATGATTGTCCGAGCTGCCGAATGGAATGTCCAAAACCGCTCGAATTTGAATTGCTTTCTCTGATGGTGCTCAGCCTCAGTAGATATCAAAATGGGGCAGTGATCAGAGGCGATCCTAGGGAGATGAGTAACAGAAACTGCCAGGTACATTTGAGTCCACTGAGCCGAGGCAAGAGCTTTGTCCAATCTCTCCCACACATGAGCAGTCCCCTGCCGATTATTACACCAAGTAAATTGGGGCCCGAGTATCCCAAATCCATCAGCCCAGAAGACCCAATAAAGGACCTAAATTCATTAATATCAGCTGAGCTAGTAACTCTTCTGCCTCCCCGCTTTTCACTAGCCTCAGTGATACAGTTAAAGTCACCTGCAATGATAGATGGAAGACCTCGATCAAGGAGGGAAAGCAGCTCGGACCATAGGACCCGTCTCTCCCTGGTAGTCCGTACTGGCATAGACCGCCGATAGGAGCCAGGGATTAGAGGTCCCTTCAGTGACAACTAGG
>UESW01003158.1:0-62813 GCA_900491605.1 Calamus simplicifolius | reverse complement strand
TCCTTCCACCGATTCGTAGATGAATTGCTGCCAAAACGGCCCCTGAGTCCCCTGGATTCGGGTCCCTGGACGCAGTGGGCGAAGAAGCAACGCGGACGGCCACCCTGGCAAAGCCTCCTCTGTTCTTCAACTGGGTTGCAGAATCAGCTCCGCAGAAGCTCCCCGCAGGCTCCGTATAATCCTAAGTATATCTCCCGCCAGAACTCCATCGGGAGATTAGGCAGTCTCATCCAAACCAAAGCAGAGGAGATGGAATCAGCAGCCGGGAAGAACTCCGATTTCCAAGCTTCCATCCCAATTATCTGGCCATTAACCACCCACGGCGTTGAGAACCAGCTCACAAGCCCCGGTCTTCAAATCGGAAGATATAGCAACGGAATGAAAGGCAGATTGGGACGATAGCACCCGGGATCCCAGCTCTGCGAATTCCCTGATATAAGCTTCGGCCGATACCCACCTCATGAAAGAGCGGGCGAGAACTGCCCTGTGCTTCCATTCAGACATTTCTTCTTCCAACAGCGGCTCCGGGACCTGGACGACGATCGAAAAGCAAGCTTCAAGTGTCGCCACCTCCGCCGGAGAGGGAGACGACGAGATCCATTTAAACCCTGCTCAAATCCCTTTCTTCTCGAAGCCGGACTACCGCACCTCCATCGGAAGCCATAGGATATCCAAGGGCCGCACGACGATATCACAGATGAAGAGAGAAACCCAGCCGGTGAAGATCGTCGGAGATCAGGCAGAAGAAACGGTCGGATCCCGAATCTTAAAGAAGGCCTGACGAGGAAACTGCTTTAAAAAACGGACGCATTAAAAATACTGTAGCAATCCCACAGCTAGACGAAAACGCCACACCTATTGGCATAGAACTCCACAGCTATCGGCACTCCCGCTGTAGCTATGCCACACGTACATGAAAATAGCCAGGAAAATCGCAGAGAGATCGCACGGGAATCGCACGGAAATCGCCAGAGCAAACCACTACGAAGGTTTTGTCACCTTGTTACGAAGATTTCAATGGACCTTTGCCGGTGCTTCACCTGCAGTGCATTCAGAGCCACATATCACTGAACGAAAGCGAGTACAATGTCTTGAATACTTCCTTGGATGACCAGCATTTGTATTTTTTCGGTACAATACGAAACTCAGCAATAAATATGCTGATGTAGCAGGAAAAAACACCCTTGAAATTAGGGAGGCAAATGCTAGCAAATTGAAGTCAGCCTGGGCATATTAATGAAACCAAGGGAAGGAGCTCTGTCGCCTTTCTCCGGTTTTAAGATTCGTGCTCCCGGTGGCGAGGCTGCTTGATCTCCGGCGTGGTTCGGCTGATCCTGGTTTTTCCTCTGTGGTTGTTCTCTATGGCTGCTTCCCCTGCTCCATGGCTGCCGATGGGACTCATGAAGCTCGGAAGGCTAGGAACAGGGATCAGTGCCTGGTTATGAGTGGGTTTCTTCTTCCCCGTCACCGACAGTGGTGGCGGAGCTGGAGGGTCGATTTCCCGACGTCGTCCAAATCCCTATAGCGGAGCTGGAGTTGTCTAGCGCCTGCTGAAAGGAGAAGGCCATCCTCGCTCGCACCTTCCAACTCTGGGTTCCGCCTAAAGCTTTCATAAGGGAATTCCGGTGTGCGGGCATCTCCGACGACATTCAATCTGTATGTCTCTCTCATCGATGCTATATATTCCAGTTTGATGACTCTATTGCCAAGGAGATGGTTTTAGCTCGTCCATGGGTGGTTAACGGGTAGCCTGTTGCCACTGAGGGCTGGCATCCCGAGTTTGTTCCTGCTATGGATTCTGTTTCCTCAGCCCTCCTCTAGGTGCGTCTGCCTTCTCTTCCCATGAAGTTTTGGAACGACGCTGTGATGGAAGCTTTGTTGGCGTTGGCGGGACAGTTTCTCTTCTCCGACGCTGCTACCCGTTTGCTATCCAGAGGGGCGTTTGCTTGAGCATGCGTTCGAGTTGATCTCCGCCACCCTCTGTGTCCGGGAGTCAGAGTACAAGAGATGGATTCTCCCTTCTGGCAGCAATCCAGTTCGAGCATCTTGATGGAATCTGCCCTAGCTGTGGGTTGTTACATCTCTTTGGCCCCTGTTCATCGTCGTCCCCATCTCCTGATCCAGAGCAGTCTTCCTCCGGCCCCAAATTTGGCCCTTGGATGTCGGCCATACGCCATCGGAAACTCTCTGGTTCGGTGCGGATGAAGTCCTCGCAAGCTTCTGGGATCTTCCCTGCAGCATCTCAGCCTCTCTCGACTGTGACTCTGCGTTCAGGGCCTTCGTCCGATGGTTGGATAACTCCCGGCAAGCCGACTCGTCGGCGCTCTCTGAAGTCCGGCAAGGCTCCTGTCAGTGTGGTTATGGCCCCGGATCATTCCTTGGCTGGTTCGGTGGTGGTTGCCGAGTTGGGAGAGGGTGCCAGTGTTAAAGGCTGCGTGCCGGCTGAGAGCTCTTGTGCCGGATCCAATGTTCCAGTGAGGGCTCAAGTTCAGACTGTTGCCTCTGATCCTAAGCTCTCAGAGATTCAGAAATTGAATTCCAAGAACCCATTTGCCATTCTTGGTGTGGGCAATTGGGATTGTCGGTCCGCGGTTCGATCGGATGCTAACCCGGGTCCTTCTAAGCGGGCCAGGCCCGAGGAGTCCCATTCCCTGCGGACTATCTTCAAAAGTGGGAATCGCAAAGGCAAAGGCATTGCATCTATTTCAAAGGATCCAAAGGAGAAGCGTACATCTTCTGGTACTCTGAACCCTGGTAGGGGTCCTGCCATTGTGATTAATAGGCATGATAAGGCATTAGCTAGCCAGGTTCCTGACTGTCTATCGAATTTGGGTCAGTCAACAAAGTGTAGAATCGTAGCCATGATGCGGTCCTTTCCTGCCTCAAAATGGCTATTCAGGGTCAGCCTAAGGATTCCACTCTCCCTATTGATGCCTCTCGGTCTATTGAATCTGTATCGAAGGCTATTACCCAGGGGGCTGCTAGCCACCAGATGGATTGTACTACTCAGATGGTAGTGGATGGTACCCTATCGACTGGGTACCTTTCTGATTCCACTATGTTGGAAGATCAGGGTGGGCTCTATCCGCCCCCTCAGCTGTAAATGAAAATCCTTATATGGAATGTTAGAGGAGCTCGAAAGCCTTCTTTTCGATCCTCCTTTGGTAGATTGTTACAGATCCATAATTTTGATATATGTATTCTTCTGGAACTCGATTATTGGGAGACAGTTTGATCCGTTTTCGAAGGCAAGCTACCAGATCTTGGTCTTCTTATGCGGTGGAGTCTGAAGGTCTATCTGGTGAGATTGTTGCTTTTTGGCGCCACTCCTCGGTTACGGTGAATGCCTTTTATCAGTGTAATCAGCAGATCACTCTTCTTGTTTTGGAGGGGTCTTCTGATCCCTGGCTCCTTTCAGGAGTTTATGCTAGCACTGATTTCAGGGAGCGGCATGTCCTTTGGTCCGAGATTCTCTCTCTCCTTGCTCAGGGTATTCCTTCTATCTTGGCTGGTGACTTTAATTGTATTGCTACTGCTAATGAAAAGAAAGGTGGTAGGTGAGTTTCTGATTCAGCTGATAGATCTGAGTTTATATCCTTTATCTCCTCAGTTGGTCTGCTGGACTTAGGATTCTCGGGACCCCAATTCACCTGGTGTAACAATCACTAGGGTTCGGCTCATGTTTGGGAAAGATTGGATAGATCCTTGGCCATAGCCCAATGGACCCAAATGTTTCCTTCTACCACTGTCACTCACCTGCCCGAATTACTTTCGATCACTGTCCCATTTTGATATCTATTGACACTGATCTTATCAGCGCTGTCAGTTTAGATTTGAGCAGTTTGAACTTCCTACCCCTCGCTCAGACTATTATAGCCCAGGTTTGGCATTTACCGATGAGAGGTACTGCTACTTACCGTCTTTCTAGGTGGCTGGAGTTGATTAGACGTCGCCTTTCTAAATGGAATAGATTTGAGGTTGGGGACTTAGTGAGAAATATTGAGCAGGTGGAAGCTAACATTGCTATCCTCCAGGATAGGGAGGATCGGGATGGCGTCTCCCTGATCCTGATCTCTTCTCTCTTCGATCTAAGCTCGCTCTACACACATTCCCTTCTTTGCAGCAAGAGTCTTATTGGAGGCAGCGATCCAGGATTCAATGGATTCAGGAAGGGGATCGCAATGCAAGATTTTTTTCATCAGGTTACTCTGATGCATTGAGCAGCTAACAAGATCTGGCATTTAGTTGATGAGGAGGGAATCTTCTGGAGGATACTATTGTTATCTGGGACCAACTGCTTCAGTTCTTCCACTCTAGATGGACTGAGCTTTCAGGTGTCGAGGCTCCTGTTTTTTTGGGTCCCCCCTTCGAAGAAGGTCTCTGCTCTTGAGAATGACCTCTTGATCAGGTCCATCACTCTGATGAGATTCGCATAGCCTTATGGGACCTCGAGCCTGATAAGGCACCTAGCCCTGATGGTTTTTCGCCTCTATTTTTTTTGTTATTATTGGGATATCGTTGGTTAGGAGGTCACGCAGGCTATTCAGAGTGCTTTCCTTTCCAAATCTATTCCTACAGATTGGAATCAGACTTTTATCACTCTTGTGCCGAAGCATTCTGATGCTTCTACCCCTCAACATTTTCAGCCAATCAGTCTTTGCACTACCTTGTATAAGGTTTGTGCGCACTTTTTAGTCTCCCGTCTGCGTGTGGTGATTCTTTAGCTCATTTCTGCTAAACAAGGAGCTTTCATTAGAGGCAAGAGTATTTCCGATAATGTTCTCATTGCGCAGGAGTTTATGCATGATCTTTAGAAAGCTCGGCGAGGCAGTGTCTTATGGCTATCAAGCTTGATATGGAGCATGCCTATGACAGTTGAGCTGGGCTTTTCTGCACCAAACTCTGATTGAATTTGGTTTTTACGATCTCTTCATTGACTAGATTATGGCCTGCATCCAAAAACCATCATTCTCTTTGATTATTAATGGTATGCCGACTGCTTTCTTTCATTTTGCTATGGGGCTGAGACAGGGATGCCCATTATCTCTGTTTCTGTTTGTTTTGGCTGTGGACGACCTTTCCTGTGCTTTTCATCAGACTCAACAGGATTGTCGCATTGCCCCCTTTTTGGCTACTCCCTCGGGGCCCTCCATCTTTCATCTTCTTTTTGCAGATAACTGTATTCTTCTGGGCCAGGCTTCTCTGCATAATGCAGCTAGTTATGTGTTGACCCATTTATTAATTTTGATGATTAACAAAAGCCATGAGTATATTTCTTGTGTTACTAATGAAATTAACAAGTGTTTCAGAAACTTAGAAAGGTTAAGTTATTCAATGATATACAAAATTAAGGTTGAATCAATTTTTAATGGAAAAAATTTAAGTTCAAATTTGGAGCTGACACCCACTGTGTCTGAGCCGACACCCACTGTGTCTGGAGCCGACCCCAGAGCGTATCAGAACATTTCAATATTTTTGGCACGGTTCGGAGTCGACACCTATAATTCTAGAGCCGACTCTAACCTGAGACACAGAGAAGTACTTTTTGTGTCAATTTTTGGAGCCAACACCTGAAGTTTCTGAGTCGACACCTAAAGTTTCGGAGCCGACACCTAGAAATGATAGAGCCGACTCTAACCTGAGAACAGAGAGTGGGACATCGTTAGAGTCGACACCCTTGGAAATTAGAGCCGACTCCAGAACGCATCGAGCCGACACCACAGTTTCTTGGAGCCGACTCCCCGACGGACGTTTTGTTACTATTTTGGAAACCCGACTTGGAGCCGACACATGAAAAGTTGAAGCCGACTCTAACCTGTCAGGAATGGAATTTCAAATATATCAGAATGGATTCTAACGGTAACATTTCTTTACCTAACCCTCAACGGATCTATTTCTTTGCGTGAGAAAGCAATCCAAGTACTTTGTAACGACTATTTTTCATCTAATCTTGGATTAAGGAGGATTATAAAAAGGGCATCGTCCGTTTGAAAAAAGAGAGGATGAGAAAATAAAGAAAAATAGAAAGAAGAAAACCGGAAAGAAAAAGAGAGAAATCATCTAGTTTTCAAGAGAAAAATCTCTGTGCTCAAAGCCATCAATTGAAGAGTGATAGAAGAAAATCCAAAGGCGTTTCAAGATTAAATCCGAAGGATTTCCATCGATTTGAAGAAGAGGAGCTAGAGCCCTAAATCTTTAGCTTTTCTTCAACGAGCTTCATTCAGAATCAGAGTTCAAATCCAGTTAGCTTATTCAGAAGAAAAGAAGAAAAGAAGAAAAGAAGAAAAGCTCAACTTTGAATCGCTTCAAAATCAGGCTTTTCTATTCTTGTTTATTTACATTGCATATTTGCACATTTGAGGAGCTTTAAATTACTATAAACTTATATTTGAATTGCTTGTGTTCTAATTCAATCGGAGGATTGAATTAGTTGAGGTTGCTGACCTCGGGGTAAGCTAAGTGTAGCTTACATTGGGTTGTGTGCTTGTGAACCCTGAAAACCAGTTGGGTTCGTTGTGATCCCGTGTAAAACAACAAGTTCGAGTTGTGATCTTGTAAAATAACTCAGCTGTAATTAGGGTGATTATAGTGTGGACCCAAGAGTTACTTGGGAGTGGACGTAGGTGTTGGTAATACCGAACCACTATATATATTGTTTTGTTGTGATTGTCTCTTTCTCTTTCTCTATCTCTTATTGTGCTTTATATTATTGCATCACTTCACTTGTGCACATTAACTTAGTAAAATTGGTTTTATAAAGTGTATTTTTTTTAAAGAACCCAATTCACCCCCCCCTCTTGGGTTGCCATCTGAGCCAACAATTGGTATCGGAGCTTGTGCTCGTTTCGGCTTTATTTAACGATCAAGAGCTAAAGATTCAAATGGCAGCTCAAACTGGATCATCTTTTTCTGAAGGTCAATCCACCAATAGACCTCCTTTGTTTAGTGGCACAAATTATTCTTATTGGAAAGCTAGAATGAGAATTTTTATTCAAGCTTTAGATTATGAACTATGGAGTGTAATTATTAATGGTCCTAGCACATCCACACATTGTTGATGTATCTATAGTTCCTAAGCCCAAAAGGGACTGGAATGAAAATGATAGAAAAATGGCTCAGCTTAATGCCAAGGCCATGAATGTCTTGTACTGTTCTTTGGATGCAAATGAATTCAACAGTATATCAACTTGCATTTCAACCAAAGAAATATGGGATAGGTTGGAAGTTACTCATGAGGGCACCAATTAAGTCAAAGAGTTTAAAATCAATATTCTAGTGCACAAATATGAACTTTTTAGCATGAAACAAAATGAATCAATCACATGGTTTAAAAAGTCTTGAACAAAATGAACAAATATTCTAGTACACTAGATTCACTTATATTGTAAATGGTTTAAAAAGTCTTGGTAAGACTTATACTAACTCTGAATTAGTGCGCAAAATTCTTAGGTCTCTTCCAAGATCATGGGAAGCCAAAGTGACTGCAATCCAAGAAGCCAAAGACTTGAACATTTTACCTTTGGAAGAGCTACTTGGATCCTTGATGACCCATGAATTGACAATGAAACAACATCAAGAGGAAGAGGTGAAAAAGAAAAGAACAATAGCTCTCAAGGCTGCAGAAAATGAGAAGAGCAGCAGTGAAGATGATGATGAAGATGAGACAGCTCTCCTTGCTAGGAAATTCAAGAAATTTATGCAAAGAAGGAGACCTTCCACAAGAAAAAGTCTGAAATAAAAATGGAAGGAGAAAGAGAAAAAGAAAAAGATAAGGACAAGGAAAAGGATCCCTTAATATGTTTTGAATGCAAGAAACTAGGGCACTTTAGATCTGAATGTCCTTAATTAAAGAAGGGATACAAGAAGAAAAAGAAAGCCTATGTTGCAACTTGGAGCGATAGTGAAGAGTCTTCATCCGAAGAAGAACAAAAAGAGGTTGCCAATATATGCTTCATGGCAAATGACGATAATAAGATAAATTCTGAAACCCCTAATGTTGATTTCACTTTTGATGAGTTATATGATACTTTCAATGAATTAATTAGTAATTTCAAGATTTTAAGAAACAAGAATAATCTTTGAAAACTAAAAATTTAGATCTTCTCAAAATGAAAAATAAACTTGTTTTTGAGATCAAAATCTGAATATGAAAAGAAGAAATATTGAAAGAAAAAGAATCAATTTCTGAAGAAATCTTAATTTGAAGAAAGAAATTGATAAATATAAGAACATTGTTGATAATTTACAAATAGCTCAGAAAAACTTAACTTACTATTGAATAATCAAAGAGTTGTTTTTGATAAAGTTGGTTTAGGATATAGACTACACATGAAACAAAAATATGTCAACAATTTCTTTGTGAAGAAAAATGACATTTCATGTTATCACTGTAACAAAAAGGGACATAAATCTTATGAATGTAATTTCAAAATATCTCATAAGAACTTAAATCTAAAAGGCAAGAAAATATGGGTTCCAAAAGGAACAACCTTTATTGCTACTAACCATGAAGGACCCAAGAAGGCTTGGGTACCTAAACATAAGATTTAATTGCCTTGCAGAAGTGTCTTGCGGCCAAAGGATCAAAAAGAAAATGGTACCTTGACAGTGGCTGCTTAAGATATATGATGGATGACAGGAGCAATTCATCACCCTTGAAATCAAAAAAGGAGGAGTTGTAACTTTTGGTGATAATGGCAAAGGCCAAATTATGAGCTTTGGTAAAATTCAAATCACTCCCTCCACTTTTATGAAAATGTTTTATATGTAGATGGATTAAAGCATAATTTAATTAGCATTAGTCAACAGTGTGATAAAGGTTTCAAAGTTTCCTTTGAAGATTCTATTTGCACTGTATCAAATCCCATTAACAATAGCATTATATTTGTTGAAAATAGAAATGGCAATGTATACTTAATTGATTTAAAAAATTTGTCTACTTGTAATCATTGCTTAATTGCTGATAATGCTAAGGTAAATGAGATTGGATGGCTATGACATTGTAAATTAGGCCACGCAAGCACACACTTAATTTCAAAATTAATTAGAATGAATTTAGTTAAAGAACTTCCAAAATTAGATTTTGAAACAATAGAATTTGTGATGCATGTCAATTTAGAAAACAAACTAGGAATTTTTTCAAATCTAAAAATATTATTTTCACTACTAGGCCACTCGAGCTACTTCATATGGACCTTTTTGGACCTACTAGAACCACCAGTCTAGGAGGAAAGAAATATGGTCTTGTGAAGATGATTATTCTAGATTTACTTGGTATTGTTTTTAGCTCACAAAGATGAGACTTTCCCTATATTTTTGAAATTCTTTAAGAAAGTTACAAATGAGAAAAACAACACCATAGTGTTTCTTAGAAGTGATCATGGAACTGAATTTAAAAATCATTTATTTGAAAATTTCTGCATTGAAATGGCATTCATCATAATTTTTCAGCACCTAGAACACCTTAACAAAATAGAGTTGTAGAAAGAAAAAATAGGACTCTAGAAGATATGGCCCGTACCATGCTATATGAAAGCCAACTCCCAAAGTACTTCTTGGCAGAAGCCATAAACATGACATGTTACATCCTAAATAGAGCCTTAATTAGACCAATTCTTAAGAAAACTCCGTATGAACTATGGCATAATAGAAAACATAATATTAGTTATTTTCATGCATTTGGTTGTCGATGTTTCATTCATAATAATGGTAAAGACAATCTTGGAAAGTTTGATGCTAAATCTGATGAAGGTATATTCTTAGGATATTCCACTTCTAGCAAAGCTTATAGAGTATTTAATAAGAAATATTTAATTGTAGAAGAATCAATTCATGTAGTTTTTGATGAGTTTTTAGCATCAAGTTCTAAAAAGATTGATGATGAGGAAGATACAAATTTGCTTGAAAGAGATATTGAAAAATTAAATATAGATGTATCTTCAGATCATGAACCAGAAGCTAAAGATGATGATTCACCTAAGGATAATGTTATTGATACTACTCGTAATGATGTAGAACTACCTAGAGATTGGAGATATGCTTATGGTCATCCAAAGGAATTGATTATAGATGATCTTGATAGAGATATAGACTAAAAGATATGCTTTATGTTATGTCTTTACATTTTAATGAGAATTCATTTTGAGCAATGTATGCCATTTACTATATATGTGCATGTGTCTAGTATTTACAAAGAGTATTTGATCTAGTGTGTAGAGTACGGCTTACACACAGAAGACTAGATCATCGGTTCTTTGGAATACAAGTTTATTGTTCACAGTTTTAGATAGAATTGGACACACATCAGTAGAACTGTAGCACAAATTTTTAGTAGGTCTGTCTTGACTATGGAGAATGGTTTATTCTAACTATTTGTGCTAGTACATTTTGTATGTATTGAACATGACCCAGTTGAGTTAATTATTTTATACTGACTTATAAAATAATTTAAAACTCATGAATATTATGATTACTTATGCTCTTAATCTGAATTCTATTTCTAGACATGTGTATGTAGTGATTATTGCTTTGATTACACATAAAGTGAGATTCTATATGAGTCAATAAACTCAGTGGGTTGGGCATAACATTATATATATGGTGAATATTAATAGTTGAAGGAAACCACGTCCTGTTAAATTGGATTGATGATATCCCCTTGAGAAAGCTTATAAGTTTTGATTGTATTAAATCTTGCAAGTAGATTTGAATCCGATACATCAAATAAGTTAAGTGGATAAGTCTCAAGGATAATAAAAGTTAATTAAATTATATTGTTAGTAATTAAATTTAATTGGTGGATATCTGTAATCTTAATATGGGGAGATAATAAGTATTTAATATTAAAGGCTCGAAAATATAAATTCGAATATGATTAGGAGTACAATTATAATTCTTTAGTGGAATGAATTGTAATTTACGTAATTGAATCCTAACCTGGGGTAGGATTGGGAGATTTAATTACGTGGGAAGTCCTTTTCATATTTGCCTATTGGTCCCTGTTGTAGCCCTACAAATACCCTCTCAGTTGGTTGCTAGGGTTAAGGTTTTGAGAATGTTTTTTGAGGAAAAAAAAATAAGAAACCCTAGGACGGCCAAGAGATCCCACCATCTTATGAGAGAAGGAAGGTATTTTCGGGAATACGGCGGAAGGCTAAAAGGTTGAGGTCGAGCAATCGAATCAAAGTGTTCCAAAGTTCAAATCTGAAGGTATGATCTTGTACTCATAGATTAGAATGGTAATTTTTTTTTGTATTACTCATATACGCTATAGCCGTGATCTTGGGGGTATTCCGTGCTTCCCAACAGATCTATCTCAAGGTGTAAGAACTAGATCATCAATGAGAAATATCAATAATCATCTTGCATTTGTGTCTCATATAGAACCTAAAACTATCGAGGAAGCCGAAAAAGATAGTAATTGGATGTTAGCTATGCAAGAGGAATTAAATCAATTTACTAGGAATAAAGTATGGACCCTTGTAGATAGACCCAAAGGTCATCCTGTCATAGGATCTAAATGGCTATTCAAAAATAAATTAGATAAAAATGGCATAGTAATTAGAAATAAAGCTAGATTAGTTGCAAAAGGATATAATCAAGAGAGAATTGATTTTGATGAAACTTTTACGCCTGTTGCTAGATTAGAAGCAATTAGACTATTACTTGCATTTGCATGTCATATGAATATTAATTTATTTCAAATGGATATAAAAAGTATATTTTTAAATGGATTTATAAATGAGGAAGTTTTTATAGAACAACCACCTGGTTTTGAAGATCATGAATTTTTAAATCATCTTTTTAAATTACACAAAGCATTATATGGTTTAAAACAAGCACTTAGAGCTTGGTATGATAGGTTAAGCAAATTTTTAATTGAAAATGATTTTACTAGAGGAAATGTTGATAAAGCCTTATTTTTGAAAAGAAAAGATAAAGATTTATTAGTAGTACAAATTTATGTAGATGATATCGTATTCGGTGCTACTAACGATCTTCAGTGTCAAGAATTTGCAAAGTTGATGCAGGGTGAATTTGAGATGAGCATGATGGAAGAACTTAACTTCTTCCTTGGACTACAAATCAAACAAGAAAAAAAGGGATTTTCATCAACCAAACAAAGTACATGAAAGGAATTCTCAAGAAGTTTGGAATGGAATCAGTTAAACCCCTTGGAATACCTATGAGTCCTTCATGCAAATTGGATAAAAATAAAGATGGTAAGCAAATTGATCAAAAATATTATAGAGGTATGATTGGTTCACTACTTTATTTAATGATAAGTAGACATGATATTATGTTTGTTGTTTGTTTATGTGCTAGATATCAATCTGAACCTAAAGAATCTCATTTAATTGCTATAAAAAGAATTCTAAGATATTTAAACAGAACTAAAAATATATGACTATGGTATTCTAGAGACTCAACATTAAATTTGATTGCAAATTCTGATTCTGATTATGCTGGTTGTAAATTAGATAGAACTATGGTATTCTAGAGACTCAACATTAAATTTGATTGCAAATTCTGATTCTGATTATGCTGGTTGTAAATTAGATAGAAAAAAGTAAAAGTAGTGCATGTTAATTTTTAGGTTGTAACTTAATCTCTTGGTTTAGCAAAAAGCAAAATTTGGTTGCACTATCAACTGCTGAAGCTGAATATGTTGCAGCTGAAAGTTGCTGTACTCAAATCCTTTTAATTAAGCAATAACTTGAAGATTATGGTATAACACTTAATAAAACTCCAATTAGATGTGATAATTGCAATAAATCTAACTAAAAATCCTATTCAACGTTCAAGAGCAAAACATATTGAAATAAGATATCATTTCATTAGAGAACATGTAGCTAATAATGATGTTTGTCTTCATTATGTTTGTACTAATGAACAATTAGCAGACATATTTATAAAACCCTTGAGTGAAGAGAGATTTTGTTATTTTAGAGGAGAATTAGGGATTTGTGATCCATCGGAATGATTTTAAAACTCCTAGGAATGACTTTCTAGAATTCATTCATTTTCTTGAAAAAAACTTTTGTGATTCTAAGGAAAACTCATCTAGATATTTGAACCCTTTGATTCACCACATTCCAAGAAATTTTATCCAAAATTTATTGATTATTTTGATAAGTTTCAGATCTTTTGAAAATCTATTTTTTTTTGAAACTCTCTTGGAGTCGACACCTCTATTAGTGGAGTCGACACCCTTTCTATGTCGTTCTCTGTCTGTGACCTTGGAGCCGACACTCGCCTTTGCGGAGCTGACTCTATTTTGGGCGCTGACTGATTTAGCGACTTGGAGTCGACACCTCGATTTGCGGGAGCCGACACCTTATGGTCCCAGGTTGACTATTTTAGGGCAGAGTTGACACCTATTCGACCCCATTCATTTCCAAACTCTTCCAAACTCTCCAAACCTCCCAAATCCTAGAATCTATCTAATCCATCACTCTCTAGCAATCTATGGCACCTAAGTGCCGAGGATCGGTATTGGAGCACCGGTGATGACAGGGAAGAGGATTGTGAGGCGTCCGACATGTCAGCCTTCGCCCAGCTCGTCTTCAACATCGTCATCCTCCACTCCTAGTGCCATACCTGGTCTTTCTTCTCCACATGTTGATCTCTTAGCAGGAAAGGTTATAACTATGGGTAGAAAAGTGGACTTCGGATTCTTTGAAGCGAGTGTTTCTCTCTTGGTAGGCAAATTAAAGAAATGGGATGGGAGAAGGTATGTTCATTAGATGTTTCTACTTATCCGGCCCTTGTCAAGGATTTCTATTTTAATTTGTCTAGAGGAGACGGAGGCCTTGTCAGCTATGTGAGAGGTACTAGAATCCACCTTACTTCAAAAATTTTGGAAAGTTTGTTAGAAATTTCTGTTATTGGACCTATTGCCAATTCCCACAGTGAAAGAGGTGAGTCACTATCAAGGATGCTTGGTAGAGAAATTGCTAAATTTGAGAAATTAGGGCTAATCAATTGCCTCTAGAGCTGAGGTTATTGCATAATATTTGTAGCAGGATATTATTCCCTAAAACCAATCGTTTTGAGTATGTATCTGAAAGGGACATTGTAGTTATGGATTTGTAGTGACCGACCAGCCAATCAACTTACTTAGAATGATGATTTGGTATATGGCTAAGGTAGGCAGTAAGAAGAGGTCAACCCTTCCATATGGTATGATTTTGACTATGGCTTTTTAGAGCCAAGGTGTTAATATTTTGGACAATGAGCCTTTAAAGAGCCTTAGGTACACAGATTATTATAATAAGGCTACCTTGCACCGTATGGGTTTCGTAAAAATCAATGAAAAATAGGAAAGGAAAGGAAATCTGGAAGACAACAGCTGAGATGGATACTGCGGCTCCTGGTACATCAGAGGCAGAGCCTTCAGTGATACATACTTCACCAGGCCCCAGTAGTCCTGCACCCTCAGCACCTGCACCAGCTCCTACATCATTTGCTCAGACTTCTACTGGTTTTTCAGAGATTCAGATGGAGCAGCTCAAATCTTTATTTTTGGATCATGAGACTAAGATGAAGAATGATATTAAGAATCAGATTATGAGTATCAAGCTGCAATTTTATTCTTTAGAGGATAAGATTAGTGTGATAGAATCATCTTTAAGCACATCTTCTTTTACCTTAATGAATAACATTAGGTTGATATTTGACAAAATCAAGGACATTGCTGGTGATTCTGATACATATTCTAAGTGCAACGCAGAACTTCAAGAAAAGTCACAGTTGCATCTGCTTTAGTTGAGAAGATGTTAAATGATTTTATGAAAATTCAAGAAAAGGGCATGGGACAAATTCTAGAAGAGCTGAAGAGAATTCTGAGATTTTGAGATGTTGCATGCTTTGTTTTTTTTTTTGAACTTTAGTTTGTACTTAGGACAAATTATGTACTTTGATGTTTTAATGTACTTTGAAGTAATATGGATATTGTAATGACTTAGTACTTTGATGAAATGTAATGATGAATTTTGCAATGAATCAATGGATATTCTGAATGACTTTATACTCAATGAATGCAATTTGAAATTGACATTGTTCTTTTTGAGTTAAACAATTCTTATGTTTATACTTTTATAATATAAAGGGGGAGAAAGAATAGTTGATGTTGATTTAAGCTAAATGAACTTCTTCTTAACCTTTTTGTTGATAACAAAAAAGGGGGAGAAAGGTTTGTTTACGTATATGCATTTTGCATTTGATGTTAATCCAGTTATAACATATATGAGAAGATGTTTATATATGTGTTAAGTGTTAAATGAATTTGGTTATAACATATATGCATCGAATGAACTTAATTTGGTTATCATAGGGGGAGCTACCTCATTCAGGGGGAGCTTGACTATGAGAACTTTTGTATTTTGAAAATTTCAATGTTTAATCATGCATATACTCAATGTTTTTATCATCATCAAAAAGGGGGAGATTGTTGACCCACTTATTGATTTTGATGATTAACAAAAGCCATAAGTATATTTCTTGTGTTACTAATGAAATTAACAAGTGTTTCAGGAACTTAGAAAGGTTAAGTTATTCAAATGATATACAAAATTAAGGTTGAATCAGTTTTTTAATAAAAACTATTTAAGTTCAGAACTTGGAGCCGATACCCACTATGTCTGGAGCCGACCCCAGAGTGTATCAGAACATTTCAATATTTTTGGCATGGCTCGGAGTCGACACCTGTAATTCTAGAGCCACTCTAACATGAGACACAGAGAAGTGCTTCTGCATCAGTTTTTGGAGCCGACACCTGAAGTTTCGGAGTCGAAACATGAAGTTTCAGAGCTGACACCTGGAAATGATAGAGCTGACTCTAACCTAAGAACAGAGAGTGCATTTTTGGGACATCGTTAGAGTCGACACCCTCGAAATTAGAGCCGACTCCAGAATTTGTCGAGCCGACACCATCGTTTCTCGGAGCCGACTCCCCGACGGACGTTTTGTTACTATTTTTGGAAACCCGACTTGGAGCCGACACATAAAAAGTTGGAGCCGACTCCAACCTGTCAGGAACAGAATTTTAAATCTGTCAGAACAGATTCCAACGGTAACATTTCTTCACCTAACCCCAACGGATCTATTTCTTTGCATCAGAAAGCAATCCAAGTACTTTGTAATGGCTATTTTTTTACCTAATCTTGAATTAAGGAGGATTATAAAAAGGGCATCGTCCATTTGAAAAAAGAGAGGATGAGAAAATAGAGAAAAATAGAAAGAAGAAAATCGGAAAGAAAAAGAGAAAATCATCTAGTTTTCAAGAGGAAAATCTTTGTGCTCAAAGCCATCAATTGAAGAGTGATAGAAGAGAAATCTAAAGGCGTTTCAAGATCAAATCCAAAGGATTTCCACCGATTTGAAGAAGAGGAGCTAGAGCCCTAAATCTTTAACTTTTCTTCAAGGAGCTTCATTCAAGAATCAGAGTTCAAATCCAGTTAGCTTATTCAGAAGAAGAGAAGAAAAGAAGAAAAGCTCAACTTCGAATCGCTTCAAAAGCAGGCTTTTCTATTCTTGTTTATTTACATTGCATATTTGCTCATTTGAGGAGCTTTAAATTGCTGTAAACTTATATTTGAATTGCTTATGTTCTAATTAAATCAAGGGATTGAATTAGTTGAGGTTGCTGACCTCGGGGTAAGCTAAGTGTAGCTTACGTTAGGTTGTATGCTGGTGAACCCTTGAAAACCAGCTAGGTTCGTTGTGACCCCATGTAAAACAACAAGTTCGAGTCGTGATCTTGCAAAACAACTCAGCTATAATCAGGGTGATTATAGTGTGGACCCAAGAGTTGCTTGGGAGTGAACATACTTGCAAAACTTAGCTATAATCAGGTGATTATAGTGTGGACCCAAGAGTGCTTGGGAGTGGACGTAGGTGTTGGTAACACCGAACCACTATAATATCTTGTGTTTGTCGTGATTATCTCTTTCTCTTCTCTCTCTCTTATTGTGCTTTACATTATTGCATCACTTCACTTGTGCACATTAACTTAGTGAAATTAGTTTTATAAAGTGTAAAATTTTTTAAAGAACCCAATTCACCCCCCCTCTTGGGTTGCCATCTGAGCCAACATTATGCTTCTCTTATTCAGTGTTACTATCGTGCTTCTAGCCAGATGGTCAATTTAGAGAAGTCCACGATTTGTTTCAGCCCCAAAACTCCTAGGTCAACTAAGGAAGTTATACATCAAGCTCTGGGCATTTTTCCAAGGCAGATGTGCTTTCATATTTGGGGACCCCTATTTTGGGTAGACGTTCTCGTATTTGTGATTACACTATCCTTAAGCGACGTATTCGTGATTTGATTGATGGTTGGCAAGTTACCGGATTATCCATGATGACGAGGATCACTCTTATCTGCTCTATCCTTATGTTCCTTCCTTTGCATCTTCTATCGAATGCTGTGGTCTCCATTACTTGTTTGCGGAGGATTGAGCGATGTTTTAGGAACTTTCTGTGGGCTTCTATGCAGGATGGTCACGGTATTCATCTTCTGGCTTAGGACTTGATTTGTATACCTCTGCATGAAGGTGGTCTTGGTATCCAGTTGCTGATTGTTAGAAGAGAGGCTATGTTGGCAAGGCATGCCTCGTGGTTTATTCTTGATCCTCACTACCTTTGGAGCTCCTTTATGCGAGCTAGGTACGGTATTGGTCTCCTTTTACGGTCCCTCAGCCTACTCGCGGGTATTCTTTCTTCTGGAAGAAGGTGTGTCATCATGCCCGACTATCCTGAACAATGTTTCGTGGATGATTGGCGATGGATCCTCAGTCGATGTGGTTCAGGATACTTGGATCTCGGATCTCCCCTTTTCCCGATGGCCATCATTTTTAGTACGTATGTCTCCTTTGTATGCGGGTTCAGGATCTCATCACTCAGGATCTTTCCTCTTGGAATACCTCTGTGGTGTCTAGGTTATTTGGGGACGAGCTTTCTCGGTGGATTCTTTCTATCCTCTTATCTTGGGCCACATACCTGATATGAGGTATGGCGAAGATCTTATCTTTCTAGGGCTCCCACTAGGGATCTTATCGAGGTATTTCGACCTCAGCCCCCAGACTCAAGGAATGCTAGTTGGCTCTGGAAGCTCCCCATTCATCCTAGGGTTTAGTTATTCATTTGGAAGATTATATGAAAACTATCTCCCTTCCTGCTCCCTGCTTTCTAGGAGGGGTCTTTCCGTTGAGGTGATTTGCCCGCTATGCGAGACGGAGGAGGAGACTACGGACCATGCTATCTTTACTTGCCCCAGATTGAGCTGGATTTGGTTGAGGATGGGTTATATATGCAGAGTGGATGGTTCTGGTTTCGCATGTTCCCCTTTCCTCGATGATCTTCGGAGGACCACCCGACAACAGAGTGCTCTTTGGGCTATTACTGCCTATCAGATCTGGCTATCGCAGAATATGCTTATTTTTACTGATGATTCTATTTCTCCTCACAGACTTGAGCGGAAGGTCAGAGCTATGTATGCTGAAAGTGCACTTCATCTCATTGGTCTTGATTTTTATACCCCTGGCCACTGGGGATCCCTTGCTGCTTCGGCAGCGAACATCGTACGGTTTTTATCTCTTGGGAGCTCTTCCTTCAGGGTTTGTAAAAATCAATTTTGATGGAAGTGTTAGGGGAAGACTTGCTGGGCCAGCTTTCATTATTGTGGGACCGATGGAGCCTTACTATTGGCAGGTGGTTTTGGTTCCTTAGATTCTTCTGTCCCTATGGCTGAGCTTATATAGCATGGGCTGGTATCTCCTATGATGTTCGGAGGCTTCATGCTCATAGCGTTTTTATTGAGGGGGATTCTCTATCTGTCATCAGGTGGCTTCAGTCAGGATACTGCAACCATATCCCCACCAATCCTCTTCTCTATGACATTTGGGCTGCTCTGCGGGGTTCTCACAGAGTCCACATCCGGCACATCTACTAGGAAGCAAATTCTGTGGCTGATGGGTTGCGGCGGCTATGGCTCATCATGTGGGTTTCTGGATTTGGAATCAGGGTAACCCCTGTCCCCTTGCTCTTAAGCAAATCTTGTACTCTGATGCTTCTGGCCGTCTGTATAAAAAAAAAAAGTCAGCCTGGGCAAAGTTGTTGGATGTGAATGCAACTCAATGAAAGGTCTCTTATCCCTTCTTCTCTTTATTTAGCTTGTGAGAAAAAAAACAAAAAAAAACATGAAGGGTCCTTGTCATTGGGTCACGTCTGATTCCAAACGACTAAAGAGAGAGGGAGAGAGTCGGGCTCCAATACGCAAAGAACCCACTTTGGTCCTACGTTTTTCTTTTAGAGAAGAAATTCTTTTTCAGTCCCTTTGAAATCAATCCAACAATACAATTCTGCTTCAAGAGGAAGAGTCATATTTATTCTAAAATGAAACAATCGTCGATCCCCTCGTTCTCATAACCGAGACCCATATCCATTTTCACAACCATCCACTACCCTGTTAACCATCGGATAAGTGGACAGGGTAAGTGGATACATTCGGGTCGGGTTTGATCATCATGGGCAGATTTAACCCAAGTTTGTAACATCTCCCACTGGCACGTGACAGGGTCAACTTAGATCCAAATCACTATAACCTCAATACATCAATCACTTCATACCAAGGCAAGTAACCTGTGTGACCCGCAAGAATACTCGAGCATATCGCTATGTATCGGTTAAGAATAGGGGTGCAACTTGGGCTGGGTTCAACCCGAACCCGGCCCGTCGAACCTGATTTACAGCAGTATTTAAACTCATGTTTGCCCAACTCAAACCCGAAAGATCCAGGTTTAACCCGGCCTGATTTGCAATTGACCCAGGTTAGGGTTGACCGCAACCCAAATCCGAGATAACCCAAACCCGAGGGTTATCCGAACGGGGGTAGCTTTTCGGCACCAAATTTTTGGGGGCATTGAAGGCACCAATCGGATCGAATGAGATGGCTAACTTGAGAGTGAGAAGGGGAAGGCCATCGGTCACAGGCGAGGAAAAGGACAAACATAAAGGTGGACCATCCGCACATTTGTTTCACTTCCATCCTTCTCTTCTTTGTTTACGATACCTCCTCTTTTTTTATTTCAAGTAAGATTTTTTTTTAAAAATATAATGTTAAAGCCCTGAGTCCAGCTTATTTGGTGTTTATTTACTTTGAAAAAAGCATTTTTTTTTCTCATCAACCCGAATTCCAACCCGAAACTCAACCGAACCCAATTTTTAAAAATAGGGTTAGGGTTGAGGTTTTATAAATAGGGTTAGGGTTAGGGTTAGGGTTGACATTTTACAAATAGGGTTAGGGTTAGGGTTGAGGAAAACCGAGTTTCATGAGCCCGAGTTGCGCCCCTAGTTAGGAATACATAGTCGCTCGTCAAAAGAAAAAGACTCACCAATATCTTGCAGTACCCCAGACTCTCTATTTCATCGTTCAAGCATATTTGATTCCTCTATTAATTAATCAACAAGAACATGCTTAACCACTTTCATTACAATGTAATCTAATTATTGTTGACCCAATTATTGATTTTGATGATTAACAAAACTAATTGAGTATAACATTTGAAGTTACTAATGATTTTGGTTAAGTTTTTCAGTTTATGATTTGATTTATTAATCAAAATCACAAGAAAAATCAAGTTTTAGTTCGAATCTAATGTCAAGTAGATTGCAGACATTAGAGTCGACACATGGAATTACAGAGTCGACTCCGAAAAATGACATAGACTTAGAGTCGACACATGGACTGTTAGAGTGACTCCACAGAAAAAACAAAACGATGTTTTTATGGTCATGACTTAGAGTCGACTCCTGGACTATTAGAGTCGACTCCAGAAGATTTCGTGTCGACCCCAGAAAAGTCAGAGACGACTCCAGATTGAGCGGATTGGGGATTTTGATTTAGAGCCGACTCCAGAAAAGTTAGAGTCGACTCCAGTTTGTTAGAAATGACTCCAGAACTGTCAGAACGTCTCTAAACTTTATCTTTATCTTTTTTAATCCTAACGGCTATTACCATATTTGGTTCTAATCCTTCTTACACTTGTTTCTAACGGATGTTTTGGCTATTTATGGATTAAGGAGAATCTATAAGAAGGTTTATTATCCGAAAGAGGGGAGGAAAAGCAAGAAAACAAGAGAGAAAAATCAGAAAAACAAGAATGAAATCCATCAGAAAATCAAAAGAGAAAGAGGGAAGTTTCGAAAGGAAAGACTTACTGATCTCCCAAAAGAAAAGAGAGAGATTTCTAGCATTCCTTGTTATATTTTGAAGAAATCCCAAAAGAAGAAGCAAGCCCTAGCTTTCTAATCTTCGGAGCTTCAGAGCATTCTAAAGGAAGATTACTCAAGAGAAGAGAAGAAGCAAGCCACCAAGATCTGCAAATCAGGCTTTGATTCCTATCTCTTTATTATTGTTCTATTATTGTATATTTGCTCATTGGAGGAGCTTTTAAATTTGTAAAAACGTTATTGTTTGCTGGGTCAATCAGAAGATTGATTCGTTGAGGCTGTTAGCCTTGAGCAAGCAGTTTGCTTATGTTGTAAGGTTGTGTGCTGGTGAGCCTTGAAAACTAGCTGGGTTCGTTGTGCACCCGAGAAAATAACAAGTTTGAGTTGTGGGCTTACAAAACGACTTACTGTAATCAGATTGATTATAGTGTAGACCCAAAAGGTACTTGGGAGTGGATGTAGGTGTAGGTACACCGAACCACTATAAAACTTCTGTGTTTGCAGTGATTGTTTCCTTGTCTTTACTCTCTATCTTTGCACACTCTGTTTAATCCGTATACATCTAAGTTTTTCACTTCCGCTAGGGCATTATTTTTAAAAGGAGTTTAATTTTTGAAAAACCCAATTCACCCCCCCTCTTGGGTTGCTATCTGGACCAACAATTGGTATCAGAGCTAGTACTCATTTGATTTGATCTAACAATCAAGATCAAAGATCCACATGGCAACTCAAGCTGGTTCATCTTTTTTCCGAAGGCCTAATCTACAAATAGACCACCTTGTTTAATGGTTTAAACTATGGTTATTGAAGGCTAGAATGAAAATTTTCATTCAAGCACTTGACTATGATCTATGGAGCATTATAGTCAGTGGACCACACCACCCACTACTAGAATTAATGGCATGGAGATTCCTAAATCGGAAACGGAATGGGATGACATGATAAAAAATTGGCACAACTTAATGCCAAGGCTATGAATGTTTTGTACTGCTCATTAGATGCAAATGAATTCAATCGTATATCTATTTGCATTTCTGCTAAGAAAATTTGGGATAGACTTAAGGTTACCCATGAGGAAACAAATCAAGTCAAGGAATCCAAGATTAACATGCTAGTTCATAAGTATGAATTGTTTAAAATGGATGCATGTGAATCTATTTCTGATATGTTTACAAGATTTACTGATATAGTTAATGGTTTAAAAAGTCTTGGTAAATCTTATGATAATTCTGATCTTGTGAGAAAGGTTTTGCGTTCCTTGCCTAGGACTTGGGAAGCTAAAGTGACTGCAATACAAGAGGCAAAGGATCTAAGTACCCTACCCCTGGAAGAATTATTGGATCCTTTAATGACTCATGAGCTTCAAGTTAAGCAACATATTGATGATGATGAGTCAAAGAAGAAGAGGACTATGGCTCTTAAGATTTCTGAATATATGGAAGAGCCTCATGAATCTGAAGATGAAAGTGATGATGGACATGGTACTCATCACAAGGAAGTTTAAAAGATTCATGAAGAAAAAGAAGTTTGAAAAGAAAAAGCCCTTTGCTAGAAAAGATGAGGACAAGGCAAAGAAAAAGAAGTTATCTGTTTTGAATGCAAGAAGTCATGACACTTTAAATCTGAATGCCCACAACTAAAGAAAGGCACCCGGAGATTCAAAAAGAAGGCAATGATGGCCACATGGAGTGATTCGGAAAGCTCAAGTTCGAAGAGGAAGAAAAGAGTGAAATGGCCAATCTATGCTTCATGGCGGATAATGATGAGGTAAGTCCAAGTTTTCTTGATGATTTACTTCGATGAGTTGCATAGTGCTTTTTATGAATTGATGGATGATTTTGCAAAATTAAGTTCAAAGAACAAAGATCTAAAAAATTAAATGCAAAATCTCTTTAGAAAATGAAAAGCATGTTGTAGAAAAAGAACTTTTGATAAAAGAAAATGAAAGCTTGAAAAATGAAGTTGATAGACTTAAACCTATAGTTGATAAATTTACTTTGAGCTCTATCAAACTTATGATTTTGGACAATCAAAAAGCTGTTTTGATAAAGCTGGATTAGGATATAATCCACTTAAAAAGCAAAAATTCTTGAAAAATTTTTGTACATGCTGAAAAATCATCAAATATTACTTGTTTTAAATGTGGAAACAAAGGATATAAATCTTATATGTGTAAAACTCCACATGATAAAACAAAGATGATTTGGGTTCCCAAAGGAACAATTTATTGCATCTAACCATGAAGGACCCAAGAAGGTTGGGTACCTAAGTTAAGATATAAATATTTTGCAGGAGTGTCTTGCAGCCATCAGACTGAAAAGAAAGTGGTACCTTGATAGTGGTTGCTCAAGATACATGACGGGTAACAAAGATCAATTCATCACCCTTGAATCAAAAAGAGGTGGAGTAGTTACTTTTGGTGATAATGGTCAAGGCCATATCATGGGTATTGGTAAGATTCAAATTACTCTATCTACTCATATTGATAATATTTTATATGTTGATGGACTTAAGCATAATTTAATAAGTATTAGCCAACTGTGTGATAAAGGTTTCAAGTTTCCTTTGAAGCTTCTATTTGCACTGTTACTAATCCCATTGATAACAACATTATTCTTGTTGGTAAACGTTATGGCAATGTATACTTAATTGATTTGAGTAATTTATCTCCAAGTAATCATTGCTTAGTTGCTAATAATGCTAAGATGAATGAGATNTTTATCGTGAGGAGGGGCCGCTTAGATATAAAGGGCTACCTAGGATTTATCGTGAGGAAGGGCCGCTTAGAATGAAGGACCGCCTAGGATTTATCGTGAGGAGGGGCCGCTTAGATATAAAGGGCCGCCTAGGATTTATTGTGAGGGGCCGCTTAGATATGAAGGGCCGCCTAGGATTTATTATGAGGAGGGGCCGCTTAGATATGAAGGGCCGCCTAGGATTTATCGTGAGGAGGGGCCGCTTAGATAAAGGGCCGCCTAAGATTTATTGTGAGGAGGGGCCGCTTAGATATGAAGGGCCGCCTATTGTGAGGAGGGGCCGCTTAGATATGAAGGGCCGCCTAGGATTTATCGTGAGGAAGGGCCGCTTAGAATGAAGGGCCGCCTAGGATTTATTGTGAGGAGGGGCCGCTTAGATATGAAGGGCCGCCTAGGATTTATTATGAGGAGGGGCCGCTTAGATATGAAGGGCCGCCTAGGATTTATTATGAGGAGGGGCCGCTTAGATATGAAGGGCCGCCTAGGATTTATCGTGAGGAGGGGCCGCTTAAATATAAGGGCCGCCTAGGATTTATTGTGAAGAGGGGCCGCTTAGATATGAAGGGCCACCTAGGATTTATCGTGAGGAGGGGCCGCTTATGAAGGGCCGCCTAGGATTTATTGTGAGGAGGGGCCGCTTAAATATGAAGGGCCGCCTAGGATTTATTATGAGGAGGGGCCGCTTAGATATAAAGGGCCGCCTAGGATTTATTGTGAGGAGGGCCGCTTAGATATGAAGGGCCGCCTAGGATTTATTATGAGGAGGCCGCTTAAATATGAAGGGCCGCCTAGGACTTATCTTTAGTCTCTGTATCATTAAATGCCGCCCATTGATTTGCCTATGGGACATTAATGACAAAAGGTGGTCCTTGGGAGAACCCACTCACATCACATAGCTCTTTTTCCCTATCTCTTCATTATGACGGATGTTTGCTGTAGTAGAACGAAATTAAATGCCCACTGCATCCTTAAAGAAAGAACCCGATAGGCCAGCGAGGCCGTCTAAGACCAGCCTAAAAAATTCTGTTGATTTTTATTTTTATTGTTCATGGGCCTGTTGACTGGCCCTATCAGATGCCCCCTACACTCCTTGAGCTTGTAGGTCCTGCACTAACCAAGCTGAAGGAGTGTAAAATTTTTTTAAGTAATATTTGGGGTAGGTTTATTACCTTGTGCCCGCCACTTAAAGCAGTGTACGCTCAATTTTTTGTGGGGGAAGACGCTCGTCAACTAGTTGGCAAGGCAAAAATAGAGCTAATGGAGCTGCACTAATGCAGGCTGAGAGATAGAGCCAACGAGGCTGCAATAAAACCGTTGAAGTTGATAGAGCCGATAAGGCAGAGTGATAGAGCCGCTAAGGCTATAATAGAGCTGTTGAGGTTGATAGATAGAGCTGGTGCTGATTCTAAAAGCATTAGGTGCCAAGCTGGCCTTGGGCTTTGGCTCGGGACCGCCTAGAATCCAAGTTTAAACCTTCGAGAATTTCATATGCTGGCTCAGGGCGTCCATGCCCTTTTGGGTTATATGTTGAGGTCATTCGAAGCCAGCCCAAGGGGCGGCTGGGACCTAACATAACTGTGGCCGCCCAGGACCAGCCCGAGGGCCGGATGGGGGCTTGACATAGCTGTGGCCACCTAGGACCAGCCCGAGGGCCGGCTAGGGGCCTAACATTTGTGGCCGCCTAGGACAGCTCGAGGGCCGGCTAGGGGCCTAACCTAACTGTGGCCGCCTAGGACCAGCTCGAGGGCCGGCTAGGGGCCTAACATACTGTGGCCGCCTAGGACCAGCTCGAGGGTCGGCTAGGGGCCTAACATACTTGTGGCCGCCTAGGACCAGCTCGAGGGCCGGCTAGGGGCCTAACATACTTGTGGCCGCCTAGGACCAGCTCGAGGGCGGCTAGGGGCCTAACATATTTGTGGCCGCCTAGGACCAGCCCGAGGGCCGGCTAGGGGCCTAACATAACTGTGGCCGCCTTGGACCAGCTCGAGGGCCGGCTAGGGGCCGGCTAGGGGCCTAACATAACTGTGGCCGCCTAGGACCAGCTCGAGGGCCGGCTAGGGGCCTAACATACTGTGGCCGCCTAGGACCAGCTCGAGGGCCGGCTAGGGGCCTAACATATTGTGGCCGCCTAGGACCAGCTCGAGGGCCGGCTAGGGGCCTAACATACTTGTGGCCGCCTAGGACCAGCTCGAGGGCCGGCTAGGGGCCTAACATATTTGTGGCCGCTTAGGACCAGCCCGAGGGCCGGCTAGGGGCCTAACATACTGTGGCCGCCTAGGACCAGCTCGAGGGCCGGCTAGGGGCCTAACATACTTGTGGCCGCCTAGGATCAGCTCGAGGGCCGGCTAGGGGCCTAACATAACTGTGGCCGCCTAGGACCAGCTCGAGGGCCGGCTAGGGGCCTAACATACTGTGGCCGCCTAGGACCAGCTCGAGGGCCGGCTAGGGGCCTAACATACTTGTGGCCGCCTAGGACCAGCTCGAGGGCCGGCTAGGGGCCTAACATACTTGTGGCCGCCTAGGGCCAGCTTGAGGGCCGGCTAGGGGCCTAACATACTTGTGGCCGCCTAGGACCAGCTCGATGGCTAGCTAGGGGCCTAACATATTTGTGGCCGCCTAGGACCAGCCCGAGGGCCGGCTAGGGGCCTAACATACTTGTGGCCGCCTAGGACCAGCTCGAGGGCCGGCTAGGGGCCTAACATACTTGTGGCCGCCTAGGACCAGCCCGAGGGCCGGCTAGGGGCTTTACATAGAGCCGATGGAGCTACACTGATGTCGCTGAGGATGAGAGATAGAGCCAATGAGGCTGCAATAAAACTGTTGAGGGCCTTTTGAACCCCAAAGGGTGACCTGAGGATGCTTGGACCAGGCTCAGGTTCCTTTTTGACCCGAAGGTGATCCGAGAGTCGCTGTGATGGGACCATGCTCGGGAGCCTTTAACCCCGGAGGGTGACCTGAGGGTGCTTGGACCAGGCTCAGGTTCCTTTTGAACCCCGAAGGGTGACCCGAGAGTCGCTGTGATAGGACCATGCTCGGGAGCCTTTAACCCCAGAGGGTGACCTGAGGGTGCTTGGACCAGGCTCAGGTTCCTTTTGAACCCCGAAGGGTGACCCGAGAGTCGCTGTGATAGGACCATGCTCGGGAGCCTTTTATTGATGGAGCGAAAATAAAACCGCCTCGGGGGTTTCTTGGCCGGCCCGGGGTGTCTATGATCTCAGGACCACTAAAGTCATTTTGAAAATACTTCGGGGGTCGCTCGGCCAGTCCGGGAGTTTGACTCGGAGCTGCCGAGACCATAGGACTTGAACCTCCTCGGAGGTTTCTCACACCGATCCGGGGGTATCCTTATGATCGCGGGGCTACAGAAAAACTACCTTGGCGGTCGCCTGGCTGGTCCGAGTGGTTTTTTGAGAAATTGAATGAAAAAACTTCTTCTTTATTATTATTAATTTTTTTGTACAGCATTGCCACAGGGGTTTAGCTCAGGGCCACTTAGGACACAGGGCTTGAACCTCGGAGGTTTCTTGTGCCGGTCCGGGGTGTCTATGTCCCTTGGGGCGTTAGCTTTCAAGGCTTTTTGCCTTTGCATTGTGTTTGTTGTCGATTAAGGGCTTGGGAGCTTTTCTTTTGGAGAAATTGGTCCCTGCTGCTGACCTGGGTACTTCAGCCCGCTAGTGGTCTGTCCTCGCTTGGGCGTCATCACTTGTCCATTGCTGAGGATGCTAACTCTTCCCTCGTCAGATGTCCACCAGCATCATTTAATATATGAGGGTTTTTTTTTTTTGGATACTCTCCCTATTAGTTTCTTCTGCTGCAGTCACAGTATTGGAATCTAGCGACTTTTGGTTTCAGATTCTTGGTTTTTTGAAGTGGTGGAGAAGTTGCAAAGACCTTTTTCCGAAATCTGGTTTCCCTCCCCATGTAACTGGGAACAATCCTCAGAAGCCTTCAATTGTTCAAAATCTTCTTCGACGTTATGCATGTAAGGGAAATCCTTTGCAAGCTCTCCCACCTCCTCCACAAGCTTGTGTCTACGTACACATGATTTGAGCTCATCCCGCTTTCGATCCAGAGGCTTACGTCCTGACTCCTCTTTCATAGCTTTTCGCCCTTGCATAGTATTTTTCCTTTGAAGGAATTGGTCACCCTCAGTACTGAAGTCTAAGAGCAGCTGGA
Source organism: Calamus simplicifolius (assembly GCA_900491605.1). Classification (NCBI taxonomy): domain Eukaryota; kingdom Viridiplantae; phylum Streptophyta; class Magnoliopsida; order Arecales; family Arecaceae; genus Calamus; species Calamus simplicifolius. The sequence goes on along the minus strand of UESW01003158.1, from coordinate 34,654 downwards.
ACCGAATCTACAAGAGGGCTCAGGCTCGGTTTGGCTCTTGGATGCAATAGACAAGAAGAGAGAGGAATAGAGAGGGTTTTGGTAGAGTCAGTAGTCGAAGCCTTTTATCTTCATCTTTCACCTTGCATTAATTGCATCAACACCTCTTGGCCTACTACCCCAGAAATTAAAATGCCTACAAATGCTTGAGTGATGGGGTTTGGATAATGTCCCAAGTTTGCCCCTTTTTAAAAATTATTCTTTTGACCATGTTGCAATCTACCTCCGACTGATTGTTGAACCTTTGACTAAGTTCTTCCAGCCGCCAGTGTTGTTCATCCAGATGCCTCCTCATCCCATGATTAAGGTCCTCTCAAGATGACTCAGGAGATGAGAAGAAGAAAGGAGACGCAGTCTCTTGAAAGCTTCGTAGTGGCGGTGCTTAGATGAAGCTTGATGGTGATAAGCTTCTCTATAAGGAGATTTCCCGTAGGTGAATCTCTGACTAACTGGTGCAGCTATCACGAGCGATGTGAGAAGCTTGGGCTACTGCTGAATGGCTACCGAGCGTTGCTTCTGCAGCCTATGAACTGCTGCATTCAAGGCTTGAACTTGTTGATTGAGGATGGTCAGTTGGTTAATTAGAGCAGCTGAGGCTGGTGGTGAAGGAAGAGCAGAGAGAGTGGTCCTCTGCTGCTCAGTATGATGTGAATGCCCCCCGGCATGATTGGTGAGGACCTTCAGTATGCGCATCGCCACCATGGCTATCTTAAAGGGGACAAAGGCTTATAACTCAGAAAGACAGAGCTTTCTTCCTGCAGTGCGTGCCCCCTTCCTGGTGCGCCAATCTGTTGATGCCCGGTCACTTTGAGTCGGCCTTCTTGAGCGTCGATCGTTCCCCCACAGAAATATCGGAGCCCTTCCTTTGTCTTCAAAGCCTACAAGAAGTCCCACGGCCGGGTATTCCGGCGAGGACCCTCCGACGCTCAAGTTAGTGCTCTGGGCAACAGCCGTGAGCTTGAGAAAGCTCGAAAGAGAAGGAGAGATCCCCCAGAATGAGTGAGTTAAGTTCTTTTTGAGTTACCTCTTACCTTTTTTTATCCACCATTGTACTCTGTGTAGCTTGCTTGAGAAGTTTGAATCTTTGTCATCTAGTGGGAGTGAGTCACGTGGGGTCTCATGATGACCATGACTTTTGGGGCTCATTTAGTCCGAGTGGCTTAAGTGTCATAATGACTAAGTACTTTTGGTGGGTGAAATGTCAGGGCTGACATCTGTGAGGCCCAAATGCCGCCACTTGTCAAGACTTTTATGATGAATGATAACTTTCGATAAAGCTTACCTCTTAGTGGAATGTCAGAGCTTTAGGCGCCATCTCGTCAGAGACAGATGACCACTTAATTATCTCATTAAAGTAAGTGGCCATAATTTATTAATCCAAAAGATGACGTGATGAACAATCAATGTAGGGCCCACGCGTGTCCGAGCTGGAAGCCACTAAGGAAGGGCCGCTGGGGGCTTAGGTCCGGCGAGGCCGTTATCGACTAAGGTCGGGGCCGCCTAGGACTGCTGGGGAGCCGCCAAGGCCTCTTGGGATCACTGTGGCCGCTTGGGATTGTTCGGACCTATGCATGCATGAGGCCGGCTAGGATGCTCGTGATAGGAAATAGGGGCCGCTTGGGACTGGTGCGGCCGCCTGGGAACGCTCGGGGCCGCCGTCATGGGGGTGTCGGTGGCCGCCTAGGATTGCTTGGGAGCCGCCTAACTGGGAGAAGCTTTCGGGACTGCTTAAGATGAAGACGTCCCGAAGTTATTATCGAAGCACCCTTACGTTCATACATGGAGCCAAAAAGGGAGTCAACGTGGTAGCTATAAATGCATGTAGCCTTTATAAGACCATAAATGCCCTGGCACATAAATGCGATAGGGAGCCATCGTCGTGGTGACATTGGGAGTCTGAAACCGAAACCGCTAGAAAGGCCGCCTTGAAAGGCTCGCCTAGAAAGGCCGCCTAGGGTGGCCGTTGAGGGAAAGGCCGCTCACGACTTCCTCTACCGTGTCTCTCTCTCTCCTAATGGTTCGTGACTTGACATTGAATGCTCTTATTCAATTGAATGCTCTCCAATAAATGCCTTGGAGCGAGGGTTTTATAAGACCTATAAATGTCTCGGCACATAAATGCCGTTGAGGAGGCCGTCGAGAGAGAGAGGCTGCCTAGGAATTATTGTGAGGAGGGGCCGCTTAGAATGAAAGGCCGCCTAGGATTTATTATGAAGAGGGGCCGCTTAGGTATGAAGGGCCGCCTAGGATTTATCGTGAGGAGGGGCCGCTTAGATATAAAGGGCCGCCTAGGATTTATCGTGAGGAAGGGCCGCTTAGAATGAAGGGCCGCCTAGGATTTATCGTGAGGAGGGGCCGCTTAGATATAAAGGGCCGTCTAGGATTTATTGTGAAGAGGGGCCGCTTAGATATGAAGGGCCGCCTAGGATTTATCGTGAGGAGGGGCCGCTTAGATATAAAGGGCCGCCTAAGATTTATTGTGAGGAGGGGCCGCTTAGATATGAAGGGCCGCCTAGGATTTATTGTGAGGAGGGCCGCTTAGATATGAAGGGCCGCCTAGGATTTATCGTGAGGAAGGGCCGCTTAGAATGAAGGGCCGCCTAGGATTTATTGTGAGGAGGGGCCGCTTAGATATGAAGGGCCGCCTAGGATTTATTATGAGGAGGGGCCGCTTAGATATGAAGGGCCGTCTAGGATTTATCGTGAGGAGGGCCGCTTAGATATAAAGGGCCGCCTAGGATTTATTGTGAAGAGGGGCCGCTTAGATATGAAGGGCCATCTAGGATTTATCGTGAGGAGGGGCCGCTTAGAATGAAGGGCCGCCTAGGATTTATTGTGAGGAGGGGCCGCTTAGATATGAAGGGCCGCTAGGATTTATTATGAGGAGGGGCCGCTTAGATATAAAGGGCCGCCTAGGATTTATTGTGAGGAGGGGCCGCTTAGATATGAAGGGCCGCCTAGGATTTATTATGAGGAGGCCGCTTAAATATGAAGGACCGCCTAGGACTTATCTTTAGTCTCCGTATCATTAAATGCCGCCCATTGATTTGCCTATGGGACATTAATGACAAAAGGTGGTCCTTGGGAGAACTCACTCACATCACATAGCTCTTTTTCCCTATCTTTTCATTATGACGGATGCTTACTGTAGTAGAACGAAATTAAATGCCCACTGCATCCTTAAAGAAAGAACCCGATAGGCCAGCGAGGCCGTCTAAGACCAGCCTAAAAAATTCTGTTGATTTTTATTTTTATTGTTCATGGGCCTGTTGACTGGCCCTATCACTTCTTATCATATCCAAGACCTCCGGATATTTGCAACTTTAAATGGTTGATTAATTGACTTGAAGTATGTGCACATGTTAGACTCTTATTTTCATATCATGCAGCAGTCTGTGCATGAAAGTAGTACTCTTGGCATGTAGAGCTTATGCCCTCTAGTCCCTATCCATTGCTTCAATGCCTTCTCACGTTGTCTTCTATGATCTGCTTTTGTTCATGTCCTCTAACTCATCCACACAGATCACCAGCAGAGCTTGAAGAACATAAGATGACTTAAAAAACTGCCAGTGCACTTTGAATTTGTGGTATTCTTCCTCCACCAATCTTAGCATATATCTCATACCTTGAAGTAGCACAGGGACACCTAGGATAGATACATTATAACACTGCATTTACCTGTGAATTTTCAAGCTTTATTTATTTTGTAATTCATAACAAAAGAATGGGCGATTCTTTTGGTTTGAGGAAAAAAAAATTTATTTCCTGTTTTAGTTTCAGATATATTTTTAGGTGAACCTTAAATAATCCTACAAGTTTTAGCATTGACTGTATTGCTTGTTTTTGCTCAAGATAAGTGCAAAGTCACATTTACATAAGAAAAATAGTAGTTTTTCAAGGAGAAGATTTTCAGATTAATTAGAAGTCCTATGTTGAATCAAATTGCATTAGGCACTATTCTAGGAACATTTTGGGTAAGACAGTAGCCTTTTACAACAAGAAGACATTGCTATATGGTTGTTAGTGTGCATAAATAAAGGTTCATCAACAGCTACTAATTTATATAATTTACTGATATCTTTGAATAATATTTTTTCTTTTGTTGTGGGTTTGACATATTTCTTTCCTACTTGTCTTCTTATTTTCTTTATTTCTTTTCTTTTTCAGATTCTATTTGTTTATTAAAAATTTAATGACTTGAGCACTATCATTTTGGAATTTCCTAGGTGAAGTGCTTGGGAAATGCCTCCAAAGGTTTGAAACCAAAACCTCCTCACAAGTAGAGGGGTGTATCGCTGGGCTATCACTCAGCTGACTTTAAGTTCCATGCACTTATCATGAATGATCTGCAGAGAACACTACTGAATAGTTTGTATAAGCCTTCAAGTAAAATATTATGCATACACACACTTCACTTGAGAAAGGGACTTAACTCCCAAATTTAGCATTTGATTTCTTGAATCCAATCCTCTTTCAAAAAGTATGATCCTAAATTGAGCCGAATGGAGGACAACAATTCATGCAGCCGACCCCAACTAGTTCAAAACTAAGGCTTAGTTGAGTTTTGTTGAGTATTAAGACTAATACAATTTTAACAAAGACAAAAGAAAAAAGGCTATTGGGAAACCAAGCAAACTAGCCCAATTTAACCAGACTAAAATAAGCGAGCATGGGTGGTATTAGAGTACAGTGCCAACCAAGGTTCAACAACTTGGTTTCAGATTTGATTTGATTTTGTTTTTGCCAGAACAGAAAAGTCTAAAATTCAGCAGTTTACATGGATTTGGCTCCAATTTGACTGTTTCTATTCCAAAACGGCAAAATCCAAAAGCATGAGTTTAAGCTAGAGAAAAATATAAAGAAATACGATGCACTAAAATAATTTTTGGTTGAATTGTGCTGGTGCTTTTGCACTCAAACAAGCAAAAAAATTATAATTTGGAATAAAATGTTAGAAGATTTAACATCGAAAATAATACCTACAGAATTTTACAGAAATAAAAACTTGGACAAAGGATTAGCACAAGTAGCTCATACATCCACTTAATTTGGCTCCAATATGTTTGTCAATTTAGGACAAAACTCTGAAACTGTCTAATTTTATATTTTTTTCAGTTTGAGACCAAAGCATTTCATATTCTATAGGATTTTGGTGAAACTTCAGACCATGATTTTAACCACTAGACGAATGCTCACATGTAATCCTCTTTTTATTCTCGAGCAAAACTTCCTCCATCTACTCCTTTCAATCAAATTCCACTAGCATTAACCCAGCAGTTTTTGCCTTCCTAGAAAGGATTGGAATCATATTTCTGAAGCTCCTTTGATGAAGAAGTTGAAGACATTGTCAGAAGGATGGTATTTTACAGCTCATCTGTTAAAGCTTCAGCATATTTTATACATTCAAACGAATGCCACATGAATCGTTGGCTGAAATTAAGCTTTGTCAAAAGCTCACTTGGTGATTTAAGCTCCTCTAGTATTCAACATGGTTTCAAAGGGCGATGATTTGCATCATAATGCCTAGACTTTTTGGAGGGAGAGAATACACTTGATATGAGTCCCATGCAAGGAAGCAGGTCTTAGAAACCCACCCCTCTAGTGTAAGTTGAATCATTTGGAACCATTTTTCTAGTTGTGCTAAGAAGATTGACCTTGACCAATTTTCCCTTCATGGGAAAACTAGTAACCAGATACATTTTTTATCCTAAAAAAAAACTACTCACAAATAAAAAAAAGAAAAGAAATATAGCTGAAGATCAGAATGAAAATCGATTACTACTCTCGAGATTAAAATTGTATTAGTGTGAAACAAAAACATGTATCCAAGTAAAAGAATTCTAGAGTCCCATGCAATGATCAATGAAGAACAATTAGACGTTCATAAAGTAAGAAATACAAGAAAATTTGGAACTATCCCGATAGGATGTCCATCAACAAAAGCAAATGAGATAAAATAAATGAGAAGGAACAAGAAAGGCGAGACCTTTCTAGCGAGAAGGCGATAGGCTCGCTTGATGTCGGTGGTGGAGGCGCTCCGGGAGAGGCCAAGGACAGCGTAATGGTCTCTCTCCCCACCGTTAACCGGCCCTGCTCCCACCACCGGCACGGGGCCAGTCCGGTCGGCTGACCGGCGGCCCCGGCCGCCAGCCCAACCCCAGAGGCCAACGAAGGCGAGGGGAGTCCGGGAAGGGAACAAGAGGCCGCCGCCGCCGTCGGAGGACCTCAGCCACGGCAGCAGCAAGGAGGACTGCATCGTCTCTCGCCTCCAGCCCTTCTCCGCCGACCGCTCTCGCTTCTGCTCCGCCACTGCCGGGCTCGGGAGCTCACCGCGAGTTGCCACCCACGAAAAATATAATTTCAAACATAAATATTTTAATATTTACTGACTACATAAATTAGCATACTTCATTGCTGATATGGATCCAATGCTTTTGATGCAAACTTCTTAAAACATGAGACTATAATAATGATGGGCATATGTTCTTGCTATAAATTATAATTCAAATTAGAATCTCAAATCATGCCATTAGACATAATAAATTGAAAAAATTAACTGACATAAACCACGATTCAGGTATGCTAAAATAAAGAGAAGAATTCTTTTAAACTGAGCTATTTCAGCCGATTTTCTACCGCAATCTAAAACCAAATTTTTTTAATGCAAGTCTTGAATGGTTAGATACAACCAACAAACTTCAGCTCAGCTGGGTAACCAGGATATGGTTAGCTGTATTTAAATCGACATGACTAATGCAAGGTCGAGTGATGATGTTGCTGCATAATTTGATTGTAACTTGTTCGTTAACGACGTCAGAAATTTAAAATTAAGTCCAACTTTTATATTTTATGATTTAGATAAATCGGCATGATCTATTTTTAATTTATCTATTTTGTTTTATAATACTACCAATAAAATGGATATCTATTGGTATTTCAAGAGGAGGTTATGTCACGATATATCTACCAATAAAGATGGTGTCCAAGGAAAGGTTATGTCTATTATCCATGTAAATTCTTATTAATTTTGATAACGTCTTTTTCATATGCATTGTATTTAAGATAGCCGAATGGAAGAAAACACATTCCAATACTTTATAGTCTCTTTGTTCTATTATTGCTCTTTAATTATATAACACATTATCAGCACGAGTCTCTACCTCATCATTCTATATTTATTGAAGAAACTATTATTGAGGTAAATATTATTTACGTTTATGCAAGTTATTTGCACATCTAGTCAATTATTATTTTTTAATATTTTTTTTCTCTTAGTTGCAACTATATATATATATATATATAATTGTCTCTAGTCCTCAATAAATTTAAAACAATTTTTATTTCAATAAAAGATTGTGTACTAACTTATTTTGTGTGCTTTGATAGTAATGTTGTGGCAAATTTGACAAAACTTGATTTTGTGGCACTATATATCACGGACAAAAATTATCTATCATGAATACTTGATGCTAAAATCCATCTGGAGGCTAATGCCCTTAGTGATAAATTAAAGATGGTAATGAGGCATCCAACCCATAGTTGTTAGAACCGGACTGAACCAGCCAGTTGGACCGATTGAACCGGGACCCGGAGGCCAAGCCGGTCCAGTTCTAACATAAAACCGGATGTGTAAGTGATCCAGAATAACCCGGTCAACCCAATTGGTTCACCCGTGAATCAGTCAACCCAGCCTGAATCGGATGGGGTCATGGGTTTTATTATTATGTTAATCCTAATTTTTTATTAAAAATTAATTTTTATTAGTAAATATATTTTATATTAAAATAATTGATTGATGGTTCAACCAGTGACCCGATGACTCAAGCCCTTGGTCGGGTTGGGCTGGGTTTGACAACTGTTGAGGGGTAAAATCGCCATTGCGTTGATAACCGTGCGAAGGGACTAAGATCAGCCCCATCCCCCCGCCCGCTACACTACGCCCATAAAGAACAAGCTAACTAGTATGGTCCAGCGGGTCGAGCAACCCATAGCTTGACTTTCCCCGAGCAACCCGTAGCTCGGCTTCCCCGGGCCATCCATAGCTCGGTCTTCCCCGAGCAACCCGTAGCTCGGTCTTCCCCGAGCAACCCGTAGCTCGGTTTCCCTGAGCCATCCATAGCTCGGTCTTCCCCGATCAACCCATAGCTCGGTCCTCCCCGAGCAACCCATAGCTCGGTTTTCCCAAGCCACCCGTAGCTCGGCTTCCCTCGAGCTACCCATAGCTCGATCTTCTTCGAGCAACCCGTAGCCCGGTCTTCCCCGAGCAATCCATGGCTCGACATGCACCTCCGTGGAACCCGACGCGGGAGAGCCCAGGTCTAGCATAACAGAATCCCAAACAAAGGATCATATCAAGGAGTGGTCTAGGATCTACAATAACGGCCTAGAACCTACACGCTCATCGAATCTCAGGCCATTAAAGAGCTCTCCCAGCCGTTGATCCTTCAACAAACAAGATACGGATCCCACTGGCCTCACAACAACCTGATTCGAATCATCTTCGTATCCCAACAACCTTCGAGCCTTCCAGAAGGCGCTCAAGACTCAGGTGATTGCCTATAAATATGACACTCCCAGATTCTCTCAGGTACGCGCGCACAGCCCACTCTCACTCTCACTCTCCTTCACTGCTCATTGGCGCTCCCCTAGAGCTTCCGATTGGCCACCCCTGGAGGGACTCCCCAGAGAGATCATTATCCTCATTTCTGTTGATCGTCGATCCCCACTGACTTGAGCGTCGGAGGGTTTTCCGCGGAGGGCCACCCCCAACGCCTCTCGCGTGAGGACTTCTGTGCAGGTCCGCCCAGGAGGAAGCCCGATCAGGAGACCGACCGTACCCGAGTCGGAGGACAGATCCCGATAGCAACAGATTGGCGCTAGAGGAAGGGCCTCAAGTCCCGTTAAAACTTGAAGAAAGGAGATAAGGATCTCGATCCGGAAGAGAACCTCTCCAATTGCTAATCGGAGAAGAGCAACTTCTGAAGCCCAGGACAAGGTCGTCTCCCAAAGACCTGATCCGATGAGCAACATGGCGACGCAGCCGCCACCAGTTGAGACCCCGTCGCCGCCAGCTATCCCGGTGACCCAGGATCAGTTCGCCACACTGGTTCAGTATGTCCAAGCCCTGACCCATCTGGTTCAGGAGCACCTTGCAACTGCCCCTGCTCCACGCCTTCCTAAAGAGGCCGCAGCCCCTTTTTCTCTGGCCACCTCTTCTTCTGGCCCGCATGGAGTCGCGGGCCTCCCACACCGACCCAAGGAGGACAGACCAGTCCTACGAGGGGGCTACAACAGGGATCCCCCAGATCTCGGCGGGCACGATCCCTCTCTCCGGAGTCCTTCCGCCATGATTCGACGCCCTCCCCGCGCTCTCCTCGCCCGGCTCCTCCTCTTACATCTGAAGAGGAGATCCGCCGATAACTCTGGGAGATGCGTCAGGAGCTGGACGCCACCAAGCAGGCTCATCCGCCTCAGCCCAAGGCGGAGCAGGGCATCCCCTTCACCAAAGGGATCATGGAGGAAGTGATCCCCTCCCATGTTAAACTACCCGCCATCGAGCCCTACCATGAATCCTCTGATCATGATGATCACCTTAGTGGCTTCCGTCAATAATGATGTTCTACGGAGCATCAGACGCGATCCTCTGCCGCGCTTTCCCTTCCACCTCAGAGGATCTGCCTGAACCTGGTTTAACGCCTTGAAACTGGGTTCCGTTGATTCATTCGACGAGCTGAGCCATCTTTTTATTGGCCAGTTCGTCAGCAGCCACCGTCATCGATGAAGATCCGACTCCCTCTCTGAAGTTAAGCAGAGAGAGGGGGAGTCCTTGAGAAATTACCTTGGCCGTTTCAACAAGGCCATGCTGGAGGTGGACCACCTTAATCATGAGGTGGCTATGTCCGCCATAGCGGGGGGAGTCTTGAAGGAGAGCGACTTCTACCTGGCAATGGAGGTTAGCTACCCCCCAAACCTCTCCGATATGATAGCCCTAGCAGATAAATATGCCAGGGTCAAAGAATCGCGGAGAGCTGCCCGCGCCGAGCTGGCGAAGAAGAAAGAACCTAAAGGTTTGGACAGGCACCAACCCGTCCGTCAGCCAAGCCCGCCTCATCGCCAAAGAGCTCCCCCGCCGCCACTGAGAAATCGCTCCCGGAGCCCGCCCAGGCGATTCGATCGGTACACTCCACTCACTGTACCCAAAGCGCAAATCCTCATGGAGATAGAGCGCCAGCTCCCCCGACCAACTCCCCTCCGAGGGAACCCAACTCAGAGGGACCCCACCAAATACTGCCGCTATCACCGAGAGCATGGCCACAACACCGAGGAATGCTGGAAGTTGAAGAATGAGATCGAGAGGCTGATCCAACGGGGCTGGCTAAACCAGTTCAGGAGGGCGCCCGAGCCAGGACAAGGGGGTGACCGCCAGCCCGAGCTTCAGCAGCCTCCTCCTCCTCCAAATCTGCCTGTAATCGGCCACATCAATATGATTGAGGAAGCCGGTGGCTCGAGCTCTAGAAATGATGATGAAGGCTCGGTGCCAAAGAAAGTACGAACAGGTGAGCTCTCCTTCTCCGACGATGATCTCCAGGGGATACAATTCCCACATGACGACGCATTGGTTGTATCGCTCAATTTAAATAACTACGATGTAAGTCGGATCCTTGTTGATAGTGGAAGCTCCGTGAATGTTTTGTACCTTGATGTGTTTGCCAAGATGAGATTGCTCATGGAAAACCTCCGAGCCATGGACTCCACCCTAATGGGGTTCACAGGCGACGTCATCATCCCAGAGGGGTCGTAACCTTAACGGTTCGGCAGGAACCTGGCCCCTTGTGGCCACTGTTCACACGGACTTCCTAGTGACTAAGCTCAGGTCGCCCTACAACGCGATATTTGGAAGACTCGGCCTGATGTCACTCAAAGCCGTTGTCTCCATCCCACACCTATTTATGAAATTCCCCACCGGGCAAGAAATTGGTGTCGTCCGAGGGAGCCAAACTATGGCTCGGCAGTGTTTTGTCACCAGCCTTCAATCCAGAATGCCTGAAGTTGATGGGCTGGATGCTCGGGAGGAATTCGCCGAGCAACGAGGGGAACCAATTGAGGAACTGGAGGAAGTACCACTAGACGAGGCTCTTCCCGATCGAACCATAAAGATCGGGTCGCTGCTGAAAGGTGAATCCTGGCAGGAGCTGATTGACTTCCTCCGAAGCAACGCCGATGTTTTCGCCTGGTCCACCTCCGACATGCCAGGAATCAGCCCCGACGTTCTTGTCCACCGCCTTAACATGGATGAAATGTATCGGCCCGTCAAGCAAAAGAAGAGGAGTTTCGCTCCAGAGCGGCAGAGAGCTATTGAGGAGGAGGTTGATAAACTTCTCAAGGCGAACTTCATTCGGGAGGTGAATTACCCAAGCTGGTTGTCAAATATTGTCATGGTAAAGAAGTCGAGCGGCAAGTGGCGGATCTGCATCGATTTCACTGACCTCAACAAAGCGTGCCCGAAGGACAGCTTTCCCCTTCCCCGAATCGATCAGCTTGTGGATGCCACCTCGGGTCACCAAATGCTGACGTTTATGGATGCCTACTCGGGCTACAACCAGATCCGGATGGCCCCCGAAGATGAAGAAAAGACCGCCTTCATAACCGACCGAGGTACTTATTGTTACAGAGTTATGCCTTTCGGTCTTAAAAATGAAGGTGCCACCTATCAAAGGCTGGTCAATAAAGTCTTCAAAGAACAAATCAGCCGGAACATGGAAGTATACGTCGACAACATGCTGGTCAAGAGCAAAGAAGCATCACAGCACGTCGAGGATCTCTCGGAGAGCTTCACGACACTCCGCAAATACCGGATGAAGCTCAATCCGACTAAGTGCACCTTCAGCGTTAACTCTGGGAAGTTCCTCGGCTTCATGGTCTCCCAGCAGGGTATCGAAGCTAACCCACAGAAGATCCAAGCTCTCCAACAGATGGTGCCCCCGGCATCTATTAAAGAAGTCCAGTGCCTAACCGGGAGGATAGCGGCCCTTAATCGTTTCATGGCTCATTCCGCCGAAAGGTGCCTCCCCTTCTTCAAAACTCTCCGGTCGGCCAAGAATTTCCAGTGGACCCCCGAGTGTCAAAAATTAATCAAAAATCTCAAGAAGTACCTCGGCTCTCCCCTTCTCCTCAGCAGTCCAAATCCTGGGGAGACATTGTGCCTGTACCTGGCTATCTCCGAAGGTGCCATTTGCTCGGTGCTGGTCAGAGAAGAAAATAAGGCCCAGAAGCCGATTTATTATGTCAGCAAACTGCTCTGAGACGCGGAGATGAGGTATACCCGGATCAAGAAGATGGTGTTGGCCTTGATCACCTCAGTTCGAAAGTTGCGGCCATACTTCCAAGCACATTCTGTGACGGTCTTGACTGACCAACCCATCAAGGCGGTGGTCCACCGTCGGAGACATCAGGGAGAATGACTAAATGGGCCGTCGAACTGAGCGAGCACGACGTTAGATTTTAGCCTCGCCCGGCCATCAAAGCTCAGGTGCTAGCCGACTTCCTCCTCAAGTGTACCATCCCGGAGGACGGCTCCACCCCTAACTCCCCCAAGAAACCAAAATCTAGCACCCGATGGCTCCTCCATATCGATGGGTCATCCAACGCCCATCGCTCCGGTGCGGGCTTGGTCCTCACCAGCCTGGAGGGGGCGACTTTTGAATATGGCGTCTGCTTCTCCTTCCCGGCCTCCAACAACGAAGCTGAATATGAAGCCCTGCTGGCCGGTCTCCGGATCGCCCGCAGCCTCAAGGTGGAGAAACTGAATGCCTTCACTGACTCCCAGCTGGTGGCAGGTCACGTGCGAGGGGAGTTTGAGGCCCGGGAACTGAACATGATCCGATCTCTCCAAGAGGTTCGGAGCCTACTCTCCCATTTTCCCGAATTTGAGATCATTCAGATTCCTAGATCTGAAAATGCCCGTGCCGACCTTCTATCTCGGCTGGCGACCCGGAATCAATGGACGCCGAACGAAAATTTTATCTGGAGACCTTGGAGAGACCTAGTATCGCGGAAGCTGACCGAGTGATGCAAGTTGAGGCCGAACCATCATGGTTCGACCCCATCCTGAAGTACCTCAAAGAAGGGTCGCTCCCGGCCGATCGAAGGGAAGCTAGAAGGCTAAAACTGCAAGCCACCAACTATGTGCTAATTGATGACCAGCTCTACAAGCGGTCCTTCTCTATGCCATTGCTTAGATGCCTCCACCCATCTGAAGCTGATTATGCCCTCCGGGAGGTGCATGAGGGGATTTGCGGCAACCATCTGGGGAGCCAGTCCCTGTGCCACAAGGTGCTGCGTCAAGGCTACTATTGGCCAACCATGCAAAAGGATGCTGACGACCTTGTCCGAGCTTGCGACCCATGTCAAAGGCACTCAAGTATTCAGAGGCTCCCCTCCGTCAGCCTGGTCCCTATTTCCTCGCTTGGCCCTTTGCCAAGTGGGGAATGGACATTCTCGGTCCATTTCCGCTCGCCACGGGGCAACGAAAGTTTTTGTTCGTCGCCATCGATTACTTCACCAAATGGGTCGAGGCAGAAGCAGTCGCTCAAATAATTGAGGCTCGGGCCAGGGATTTTGTGTGGAGATCCATCATCTGCCGCTTCGGCCTCCCGCACACCATCATCACTGACAACGGCAAACAATTCAACAATCCGAAGTTTCGTCAGTTCTACGAGGAGCATGGGATCCACCACCGCCTTACCTCGGTCGGGCATCCATAGGCTAACGGAGTAGCCGAAGTAACCAACCGAACCTTGCTTCAAGGGATCAAAGCTCGACTCTCCAGAGCCCGGGGCAGGTGGGCAGAAATTGCACCATGTCCTATGGGCCTACCGCACCACCCCGAGAGTACCCACAAGCGAAACCCCATTCCGAATGGCCTTCGGCATAGAGGCCGTCATCCCCGTGGAGACAGGACTCCCTTCTCTGCGGATGGAAAGCTACTCGAAGGAAGCCAGCGATGAGCAGCTCCGCGCCAACCTTGACCTGGTAGAGGAGATCAGAGAAAAGGCTCAGATCAGAATGGCTGCCTACCAGCAAAGAGTGGCCCGCTACCATGCCTCCAGAGTCAAAGGAAAAGCTTTCTTGCATGGCGACCTTGTTCTCCGGAAAGCATCTGTCTCCAAACCGCTGGAGCAAGGAAAGCTAGCCCCAAACTGGGAAGGCCCCTACCAAGTAGCGGAGATCGTCGGACCCGGGACCTACAAGCTGCAAGATCTAAGCGGAAGATCCATCCCTCGGACGTGGAATTCGGATAACCTCCGCAAGTATCATCAGTAGGGTACGCCCTCTATAGGCTCGCCTTCTTAAATTTTTGTCAGCACATTGTTTCATGATTCATGACATAAATCACCATAAATTATATTGCCAAAAATCATGAAAAGAAACAGATGCTGCTTAGTAATCCTCGGCACGACCGAGTTACCTATTTAAGCAGAAAATCTCCAAACCTCGGCTGGGCCGAGCAACAAATCTTCGAACCTCGGCTGGACTAAGGAACAAGTCTCCGAACCTCGACTGGGCCGAGCAACTAATCCGAACCTCAGCCGGGCTAAGCAACTAGTCTCCGAACCTCGGTCGGGCCGAGCAACTAGTCTCCGAACCTCGGCCAAGCCGAGCAACTAATCTCCGAACCTTGGCTGGGCCGAGCAACAAGTCTTCGAACCTCGGTTGGGCCTAGTGATGAATTCTAAAGCCCCAGCTAAAACCGGAGTGCATAAAGCCCCGGTAAAAACCAAAGCACGCAAACCTTGATTGAAGCCGAAGGACTTCCGAACAGTCCCCAGAACTTCGGCCAGTTTGAAAAATGCACACCATGCAAAACCGTCAGCAGACACAAAGTCTGCCCCTTTAGCAAATCCCTAAAGGCCTCGACAGGCCCTACACGGCCGCCCACGAACCCCAGACAAAGTCGAGGAATCCCCCCTACTGATAAACCCCCGAGCAAGATCCCCACACCTTATCGTCCAAGCGCCTGTCTCGCTCCGCAAATGAGACCACGACTTATCGCGTAAGCCCATGGGACCGCCCAGGTCCCCCTTTGGCTCAAATAGGAGCAAGCGGTTTTTCCTTTTTTATGAACCAAACAACGGTCTCAAACAGAGAGCAAAAGATTGCCAAAGAAAGGACTTTTCTCTTTATTTATTATAAGGAAAAGTACAAAAAGAAAGAGTAAAAAATGGCCTTCGCAGAGGCCTAATGTCTCCCCCCAGGAGCTGCCAGGTCTTCCACACGCCGAGTCAGCTCAGCAACTTGTTGACGGAGGGATGCTATCACCCCCTCCTGCTGATCAATGACCCGACGAAGGACCTCGGCCTCCCTTACAGAAACGTCGAGGAACTCCTCGACCGATCTCTCAAGCTGTTCGTGGCTTGCCAGGGCTAACGCTAGGGCCACGCCATCAACGGACACGGAGGAACGGCTCCCTTGGAAGCCCCGCGGCCGCTGCTAACTACGCCTGATTCTTCGGACGATTGCCCTTCACCCTAAGAAGCCATATCGGGAGCTGTTGAGAGGCTAACCGGAAGGATGGTAAACGCTGGCATCCATCTCATCCATATTTATACCTCCCAGGTGAGTATCTCGATCAGTCGGGTCATGAATCCTGACCCATCAGAATCTGCCATGTGTCACCACTTTGGCTGGCGCCCACAGGACGCGAGGGGTCGTGCCCCCTCCCGAGGGAAATCGGTAAACGTCGATGAATTACTCGGGAACCCCCCTCCTTCTCTAGAAGCTGGGTTCCTCCCGATCTGCCGGGCCCTCGCGGAGTAAATGCCCTCGAAACTCCTCTGAATTGCCTTAAATCGGCCGCCCTTTGGGAAGTGCAAAAGAGAAAGAGCGTCAGCAGCTGACACTGACTCGCTTTTCTCGGAAATAAACAAATCATAAATGTCAGGCGTACCCATGCGCCGCCAGTTCTGTGCTAAATCTCGCAGGAACCAAATATCCGGAGTCTCGGCGACAACTGAATTACCCCTCCGAGCAATGAATCTCCGAACCTCGGCAGGGCCGAGCTATAAGTCTCCGAACCTCGGCAGGGCCGAGCTATAAGTCTCCGAACCCCAGCAGGGCCGAGCTATAAGTCTTCGAACCTCGGCAGGGCTGGGCTATAAGTCTCTGAACCCCGGCAGGGCCGAGCTATAAGTCTTCGAACCTCGGCCAGAGTCATGTAATACGTTCTACCGCTAAGCATCCCGGCAAAAGCCGAGGAATTCTTCCCACCATCAAGGCCCCAGCATAAGGCCAAGACGCATGTCTCATTATCGCAAGACCCGACCAGACCAAACGATCTCCAAAGTTTCGTTTGAATTCGGGCAGCTTATGAGCCCCGACTAGATCGGATAGCGTGGAATCCTTGGCCAAGAATGAGCGATATCCATGCGCCTCATTTCATTGACAACAACAACTTTCGGCACAAAAGAAACAGAAACTAGGAGAAAGAACAAAACTTTCTTTATTCCATTACCATCAAAATGAATTACAACCGCCTGAGAGGCATTACAAGCGCATTGAAATGCATGAAATAAAAATGAGTACATAACTCGGGTAAACTGCTCCAAAGCAGCTTCGGGTGACTTTGATGTTTTGGCATCCGGTCCAACAAATCAGGCAAGCCACGAACCAATCAGCTCGCGCTGATAATGAGCAGATGACTCCGCCCAACCGTTGCGACCAGCTTTGGTCAATAATGATATCTCGGCATCCCAACCGAGATATCAGAGAAATTAGAAAGGGTGGACGAGTTTTTGCCCCAAACCATCCAACCGAAGGGCCCTCCGACGAGCAGGAAGAAAGCTCACGGACCCCGATACCGGGGCACTCCCCCAAATCTAGTGTGTACCACTAGCCATTGCCCAAGTCAAAAGGCAACGTACTAGCGGGCGACACACCATCACCCCCTCCTCACGTGGAAAAAGATTCCCCGGGCGGACGAGCCCAGGAATCTGAACCAGGGGAGGAGGAGAAGTTCATGCAAGCCATGGGGAGCACACGTACACTTCCTACCATGCGCCCCCAAGGGTGAACCGCAAAGGTCACACAGGAAGCGTATATGTGCGCTCTTCATGCGATCTCTGCGAACCTCCTATGCGCTCTTCATACGATCTTCGAAGCTCCTTTCTTGAGGGCAAGCCACCTCCCGGTGGCTCCTTCGTCACCCCAACTGTCCGGAGGACGACGACGACTCACATAGGGAAAGCTCGGCCCTCCCGCTCTAAGCCCCAGAGAGACAGGCATTGTGTGTACCTTCATAATTTATAAAAAGGAAAACTTTGGGATGGCCCAACACAGCCCTCTTCCCCATTTTTATAGGCGGAGACGAACTGGGAACAGCTATCAAAACAGAAAGTTTATCCAATGAGTTTTCCTTGCCAAAACCTCACGTAGACGTTCGCTTCTCTCTCTGAATTCGGCCAGGTAGGGTGTCGCGGGGATTCTCTCTGTTTTCCTATCATTACTTTCGAAGATCAAATGGGAGTCTCGAGAAACATGACTAGTTTTATAATTTGGCATAACCGGTTGGATCATCCCGATTCAATTATGATGCGAAGAATTATAGAGAATTCATTTGGGCATTCATTGAAGATTCAAAAAATATTATGACCAAATTAATTCTCATATGCTGCTTGCTCTCAAGGCAAATTAATTATTAGGCATCAAATTAATTATTAGGCACTGGTAAAATCAAGACTGAATCTCTTGGATTTCTAAAACGCATGCATGATGATATTTGTGGGCCTATTCAGCGACCATTTAGATATTTTATGATTTCAATTAATGCTTTAACTAGATGGTTATATGTATGCTTATTATCGACCGTTTGTGAGACTACTAGTTCAATTAATTCGACTATGCCCTCATTTTTTAGATAATCATATTAAGACAATACGTGAGACTACTAGTTCAATTAATTCGACTATGCCCTCATTTTTTAGATAATCATATTAAGACAATACGTCTTGATAATACTGGTGAATTTATTTCTTAAGCATTCAATGATTATTGTATTGCTATTGGAATCACTGTTGATAGCATATATCCATACTCAAAATGGTCTTGCGGAATCGCTTATCAAACGGATCCAACCGATTGCAAGACCATTACTTATGAGAGCAAAACTTTCTTTGTCTACATGGGGACTTGCTATTTTACATGGCATTTATTTGCATCAGGCCAATAAATTATCATGAATTCTTTCCGTTACAATTGGTTTACGGTTAGGAACCAAATATTTCTCATCTAAAATTTTTTGGATGTGTAATTTATGTTCCAATTGCTCCACCACAATGCACTAAGATGGGACCTCAAAGGAGGTTAGGGATATATGTTGGGTATGAATCTCCATCTATAATTAAATATCTTGAGTCATCTATAGGAGATTTATTTACGGCATATTTTGCTGATTATCATTTTGATGAGTCTAATTTTCCAACATTAGGGGAAAAAAATAAGAAGCTGATAAAAGAAATTAGTTGGAATGAATTATCATTGTCCCATTGCGATCCTCGTACAAAACAATATATATGAACATGAAGTTCAGAAGATAATTCACATGCAAAAACTAGCAAATCAACTGTCAGACGCGATTACTAACCTTAAAAGAGTGACAAAGTCACATATACCAGCTGTAAATGCTTCAATCAGAATTGTTATCCCCGAAGGATAACCTACCACCACTAATAAGATAAAGAGACAAGTAAAGCATTGTAGACTTGGTTCCAAAGATAAAAACCCTCGTAAAAGAAAAAGAGCAAAGAATTTAGATGACTAGATTGAAGATACTATGACTCAAGAAAAAATCCTCAGTATATAACAGAAGTAATTGAGACTCCAGATGAGTCTGTTCTAAAAGAGAATAAGGTACGTAAAATTAAAGAAAATAAAAAGATCTCTATCAATTATGTTATGACTAGGGAAAGATGGAACCGATATAAGATGATCGTCGATAATAAGTTTGCATATTATGTTACACAAAATATTGAAAATAAAAATAAGGATCATGAGCCAACATCTATAGAAGAATGTAGACATCGACAAGATTGGCCAAAATGAAAGGATGCAATCGATTCTGAATTAAAATTGCTAGCGAAATGTAAAGTTTTTGGACCGGTTGTCTAAACACCCGCTGGTGTAAAATCTATAGGATATAAATGGGTATTCGTGCGAAAGCGAAATAAGGATAATTAAATTATGAGGTATAAAGCACGATTAGTTGCCCAAGGGTTCTCACAAAGATCTATTATTGATTATGAAGAGACGTATTCTGCTGTCGTGGATGCAACAACTTTTTGGTATTTGATTAGTCTGGCAGCGCATGAAAAACATGAATTGTGTCTTATGGAGTGATAGCCTATCTATATGGCTCACTTAACAATGATATCTATATGAAAATCCTAGAAGGATTACAATTGCCTGGAAAGTATAACTCTAATTCGAGAGAACTTTATTCGATAAAATTGCAGAAGTCTCTCTATGGGTTAAAACAAGCAGGGCATATATGGTTCAATCATTTGACTGAATACCTATTGAAACAAGGCTATAACAATGATCTCATATGTCCTTGTGTCTTTATAAATATGGATCACAATTTGTGATCATTGCAATATATATTGATGATTTGAACATAATTGAAACTCCTGAAGAGCTTCAAAGGGCAGTAGATTGCCTAAAACAGGAAATTTGAAATGAAAGATCTTGGAAGAACAAAATTTTGCTTTGCCTTGTAGCTTGAGCATCTTAAGAATGAAATTTTTGTGCACCAATCTGCTTATATAACAAAGATATTTAAAAGGTTTTATATGGATAAAGCATACCCATTGAGTACTCCGATGGTCGTAAGGTCACTTGAAATTAATAAAGATCCTTTCCGACCTAAGAAAGATGACGAAGAACTACTTGGTCCTAAATTACCATATCTTAGCGCAATAGGTGCATTAATGTATCTTGCGACTCACACTCAACCTGATATATCTTTTTCAGTAAACTTGTTAGAAAGATATAATTCTTTGCCTACAAGAAGGCATTAGATAGGTGTTAAGCACATATTTCGATACCTCAGAGGTACAATGGATATGGGTTTGTATTATTCAAATTTGTCCAAATCCGAGTTGGTAGGTTTTGCGATATTTGTCTGATCCTTATAATGATTGATCACAAATGGGTTATGTTTTTACATATGGTGGCACTGTTATTTTATGGCAATCTACAAAGCAAATAATTATGGCTACATCATCTAATTATGCTAAAATTCTGGCAATTCATGAAGCAAACCGAGAATGTGTTTGGCTTAGATCGGTAATCCAACACATTCAGAAGATATGCGGATTATCCTCTCAAAAGAAAATACCAACTATTTTATATGAGAATAATATAGCTTGCATAGCCCAACTGAAAGAAGGATATATCAAAGGTGACAGAACAAAACATATATCTCCAAAGTTCTTTTTTACTCATGACATTCAGAAGAGTGATTCTATTAATGTTCAACAAGTTCAATCCAAGGATAATCTTGCTGATTTATTTACGAAAGCACTATCTACAATGAGATTTGAGGAGTTAGTCCAAAAAAATTGGATTACGACGACTCAAGGATCTCGAATGATAATTTTAAGGGAAGTATATTAAGAGATGTAGTCAAAAAAGGGAGCAAAATACTGTACTCTTTTTTTCTTAGCTATGGTTTTGTCTCATTGGGTTTTCGTAGTAAGGTTTTTTACGAGACAATATCTTCTTTCAATAAAAGACATGAATGATGTACTCTTTTTCCTTCACTAAAAATTTTTCATGGGTAAGGTTTTAATGAGGTACATTCTTGGTCAAATAAATGAACATCCAAGGGGAGGGTTATAATACTACCAATAAAATGAATGTCCATTGGTATTCCAAAAGAAGGGGAGGGTTATAATATTACCAATAAAATGAATGTCCATTCGTATTCAAGAGGAGGTTATTTCAAGTTATTTCTACAATAAAGATAGTGTCCATTGGTATTTTAAGGAAAGGTTATGTTTATTTATATTACTTATGTAAATTCTTATTAGTTTTGATGAATGTAACATCTTTTTAAATAGATTGCATAGAGTTGTATTTGAGATATCCCGATGGAATAAGAGAAAATACATTCCAATACTTTCTAATCTCTTTGTTCTATTATTGCTCTTTTGAAATTAAATTTTATTTCATATTTAAATAATCTAATTTAATTCTAAAAATAATTATATATTTATTTAATATAATTTAAATTATACATCGATCTATTTTTATCCATTAGATTTTATGATAAAATAATAAACCTAATATTTAAAAATTAAAAAATAATATAAAATTGAATAAATTGAATAAATTTAATAGAATATACTTAGATTTATTTATTGTATTTTATGAATTAAATTATTTAATAATCTATTTAATTATAAATTAATTTTGAGTTAATGAGTCAGTTGGAGATACGGCTCATCAATTAATAGAAACAATCTGGTTTTAATCTGAACCTCCATCCTTCGCCCGAGGTTCGAGCTGGTCAAAAAAGGTGTCCAAAATTACAAGCCCTTATTGGCCCGGCCCGTTAGCTAAAGATGAGGCCGGGCTCGGAGGTACGGCCCACGAGCTCTGGTATGGTACTACTATCTCTCAAGCAGCCGCGTTCCGCAAGTTCTACGTGACTTCTACTGGATCGAACCGGGCGAATCGATAGCGCGCAAACGAACCGAAAGAGCGGCAGTCGCAGTACTGCCGAAGGAAAAGAGCAAGAGAGAGATAGAGAGAGAGAGAGAGCGTCGGAATGGCGTCGTTGTCTTTTTTTTCTCAATCCCCACCACAACTGGTTCACCGCCCAGCACAAGAAGGCCCTCTCCAGACGCCTCAAGAACTAGGGTAGTCCCCGGCGATCTCCATCTTTCTCTCTTAGGGTTTCTGATCCGGAATTTTAGATCCATTTTTTGATGGATTCTCTTTTGTTTAATTTTTTTCCTTTTGCGATCTAGGGCTTTGTTACGATGATCTCTACGATCCGATGTACGATCTGGACATCAAGGAGCCGCCCCGCGCGAGGTGGTAGACGCGAGGAACCAGCGCCTCAAGCGTGCCATGGATCTCTCAATGAAGCACGAGTACGTCTTAAGATATTTTGATGCTCTCTTTTTACCATTTCTCCTTTTCTTTGTTAGTAAGGTGAACAAGATAGAGATGTGATGCAGTACCTTATTCGTGTTAATCGTGCAAATGATTGAAGTGTAGAGAGTTTGTTCGGAATTCGTTCGTTTGTTTTAGATGAGATAGGATATCCGGAAGATAAATTTTTGATGATTTTTGAATGATGTATATTACTATAAAAAAATCTGATTCTTGTTTTTATGGTATGGGTATGATTTTGTTAATTTATGGCTTACGAGCAAGGGTAAAAGTAACAACTGAAATCGCTTGGACAATGACCATTGCATAAAAGAAGATATTAGAAAGGAATGGTTGGACTTTTGGAAAACGTGAACTTTGTTTTCCAGAAGTTTTGATTTAAGAAAAATACTACAAAAATGATTGATTAAAATATATAAAAGCTATATGAAAAGGAACAGTCAGAAGATCAGGTTATGAATATTGTTAAGATTCTTACACTTTCTCTCTTAATTTCTTTGTAGTGGAATAGATATCCAACAATACTCCCAACTCGATCAATGCATCCATGGAGGCATTTTATCTATTTGCCCATTGCATCTTGTGCAAGAAAAATTGACACTAGGGTATGACACCATTCACAGGGTATAGGAGAGTTTGGCGGGTTATCTTCTGATAGGCTTAGTAGCACCATTAAAAGGAATTGCTAAAAAGAAAACAAAATATTAAATCGAAGAGAGGACTGTAGATTTACAGGCAAAAAAGCTTAATTCTACATCAAAATTGAGACTTGGCTGCCACAAATTTCTCTCTAGTTTTATGAAGGGTAAGGGCAACTTTGTTTGAGATGCTTCAATAAAATGCTTACCTTGGTCAATAGTTTGGCAAAGCGAGTATCCATTTTACCTTTTGGCTAGAGATGATAATTTTAGAGATGGCTCATGAATACGATTTGAACCTGATACAAATTTAGCAGATTTGAATTGAACATAAATAGTTTCAGATTAAAATCAAATTGATTCATTAGATATGATTAATGAGTAACAAATTGATCTGCTAATCCAAAATTGATTCGGAATTGATTCAATTATTAAATAAATCAGTTCGTATAACCTCCCAGACCTATTTATCTAAGGTATTATTATCCTTTAATTAATTATTATTTTATGATGATAATTATATACTTATACAATAATTTTATGCTTATCTCTCTTTTTTTCTTCTTAAATAAACAAATTTTTATCTAAGCTTTAGTTATAATTTTTAATATATAATTACTTTATAAATGAATTAATATTAAGTATCTTATATAAGTTATATATTTTGTATATGTTTTATATAGGTTATATGGATTAGACAAATTATATGGATTACATGGGTCACACGGGTTACATAGGTTATATAAGTTAAATAGGCTCTATAGGTTGTATCGTAAAACTCATGTAATATATAGGTCGAGTTTCGATTTATATTTCTAGCCTGATTAATGAACAGATCAAATTTGGATTGATCCATTTATTATTATATTTTAAAGTTTACTTGATTTGTTAAATAATCCATTGATACGATTTGCCACCTTTACTTTCAGCACCTTATGTCAATTACACATAGCATAAACTTTTACTCTTTTCCTTGTAAATCTTGCATCACAGCACAAATCATCAATATCCTAGTAATAAATAATCCTTTATTGCAAGATATATAGCCTATATATACCTTATGGTTAATTTAGAAAGGAAAGAAAAATATTTAAAAATATATTAAAAGAATAGACTTATAAAAAATATTGAAAAATATATTTAATGTCTTAGTTTCGTTTAGCAGGAAGGAAAGAAAACAAAAAAAAACCTACAGTTCCAATACTTTTATGTGAGGTATTGAGACCAATACTAAGATTGTTTATGGGTTGTAATTTCTTTTAGCATTGTTGTATAAAACTAAGGGATTATATGCATCTTTAAATATTTTTTAAAAGTCTTTTTTTTCTTATATTTTATGTCAAATAATTACATAAAAGGAGTATTAAATACAAGTGCCCAGAGGGCACTCGTTAACAAAATCTCTTTTCAAAATATTGCCTTATAAATTTAAGGCATTAATTTCCATTTTTTTTTAACAACTAGATGAAGAGCTTTAAATGTCATCGTAATGATTAGAATCTACAAGATTTTTTGCTAAATAATTTTATGTGGAAATGATATAAGAAGGAATTGCTAAATAATTTTATTTATATTGCTAAATAATTTTATGTGGAAATGATTTTAAGGAGAGTTTGGCGGGTTATCTTCTGATAGGCTTAGTAGCACCGTTAGAAGGAATTGCTAAAAAGAAAATAAAATATTAAATCGAAGAGAGGACTGTAGATTTACCGGCAAAAAAGCTTAATTCTACATCAAAATTGAGACTTGGCTGCCACAAATTTCTCTCTAGTTTTATGAAGGGTAAGGGCAACTTTGTTTGAGATGCTTCAATAAAATGCTTACCTTGGTCAATAGTTTGGCAAAACGAGTATCAATTTTACCTTTTGGCTAGAGATGATAATTTTAGAGATGACTCGTGAATACGATTTGAACCTGATACAAATTTAGCAGATTTGAATTGAACATAAATAGTTTCAGATTAAAATCAAATTGATTCATTAGATATGATTAATGAGTAACAAATTGACCTGCTAATCCAAAATTGATTCGGAATTGATTCAATTATTAAATAAATCAGTTCGTATAACCTCCCAGACCTATTTATCTAATGGCATGGCATTGCTGGATAAGCAGTTAGACATTGGATACAAGGCCGGATATATAATTGCATGGATTTTTGGTGGACCTGGAGGTATTTTACTTTCATTATCCATCAATTTTACCAGTTGGCTTTGTGGCAAGAACAGCAGCAGCCTTGTTGCGCTGGTGGTTGTCGCATTGTGGGTAGGTGCTAACCTCGCAAGATTTGCCCCCCTTCCTCAAGGTGCAGTGCTTACCCTGTTGTTCATGTCCATTAAGCTTCGGCTTGATTTAAAGTAATGCAATGTAACTTCTCATCCTCTCTTGGTTATGGTGATCGGAGTGCAGTATTGCTCTCCAGTGACTGTTCACATGATGCATATATTTCTGTATTTATTCCATGCTATATTTATTGCAAAAGCTATGAAGTTCACAGTGGCAAGGATATGACCTTAATAAGAATTAATGCTGTTTCCCCAAGGGGGGGAAAGAAAAAGAACTAATGCTGAAACATGACTCAGCTGAGTTCTTATAAGATTGAATAGTTGTTTGGCAGCCTCCAAAAGATCCTTGCAAGCTAATGTCCTGCATGTGACTTAGCAAGCAGGCATTTTGCACTCGTTGGTTGTCTGTAAGCTCCTCCACTTGCAGCATTTAGAGTTGCAATTTAGGTTCATTTGCTGCAACATGACCTGGCGTTGCAAGTAATTGGAGCTGAAAACAACCCAACACCCAGCTAAGGTTCCTTGATTTTTTTTTTAATTTATATTATTGCAGTTGTATAGGCTCTTTCATGAGAAGAAACAATTATGAAGGCTGTCACCCATCATACAGCACAACCGGTTAAAGCCTGTTTGGATGCTTTGTATTTTTTATTAGTAAAATTTCATTCTTTAGCGAAAAAATTTTATAAGAAAATTGATCAACTTTCTCATTGATCAACTTATTTACTCTCTTTTTGCTTCGGTCAAAAAAAAAAAAAAGTAGAAAAAGGTATATTACTTTTTTAAGTTATTATTTATCTATCGAATTAAGGATAATACTTAATCATACAAAAGATGTTAAAATTGGTTTTACATGGATTAGGTAAAATATATTTTTTAAAATCTTTCTCAAATATTTCAGCATGATCATAATTCTTTCTTTCATTAATGCTTTTAGATTTTTTTTGTTTTCTACTCTCAATGTATTTTGAAAAAAAAAAAAGTAAGAAGACAACATTTGTCAAAGATTTCATAGTTGAAATAAAAATATATTTTACATAAATATAATATTATTATTTAATTAGTCAATAGTAACTATAAAAATTTATTTTATCTAAAAAAATTAATATATATGATTAATGTATATATCGAAAGTATGATTGAAAAATATAGTTTGGTAAGAAAAAATTGAACTTCAATCACAGAAAGCTAGCATATAATTAATATGCAAATTAGGTTGATAGTATAAAGGTATTATGAAAAGATAAATAAATTTTAGCAATTTATTCATAAAAGTTATAATGTAAAAGAGCATTAATAATGGATGCTAGAGTCATTTTTTAGTGCACAAAAGAATATGAATAAATTATTTTCTCATATAAGCATTGCTCAAGTAATATTTATTTTAAAAAATATAAATTTTTGAGTAACTTTGATATCTCTTAAAGAATAAGGTCTAATTAACTCACCACTAGCAGGAAGTCAGGAAGGATGGAAGAAGGTCTCCAGGCTATTGGGACTTGGGAGTAGGAGAGGTAAAATTCTTGTCGTAGCTCTTTATTTTTAGAAATCAATAATCAATACTTCTTTCTTTGTTAATTTTATATTTTCTAAATTGAGTATAAATCAAATTTTTAGAAATAATTTGTTGCATTTCACATGATAAAATTTCAGATGCCGATCAATTTATTTAAAAATTTATATAAAAATATTCACTCCAAATAGCTTCAAAAGATGATTATAATATACCTGGAGATCACTTATCATTATAGGCAGAAGGTGAGACCTTGTCTTGTTGCTTTACTAAATAGATTCTTTAGTGTTTTATTTGGAATAATCCTTATAACTACGTCCAGTGACAAGGACGGCCTCTTGATTAAGTCTCAGGGAATACCATCTTATGGTAGAATACCTCGTGAGGGTGCCTGTCTCCACTGCTGTTCTTTCTTTTCTTCATGGTGGACTGGTTGGTGTGAGGCAGACTTCAGATGGGTGCAACAGCCTTCCATTTTGAGCTTCTTGCTTTCAGTTTCCATCCCCAATGGGAATTTAAAACAGCGTGTTGCGAAAATCAGATTCAATGAACAAATCAAACAATAAACAAACAAAGGAACACCAAGAATTTACGTGGTTCGATCATGATGATCTACATCCACGGGCAAGGCAAACAAAATTCCATTATCAAAAAGAGGAGAAGATTAGGGTTACAGAAGTTTCACACGTATATATATACGCCCCAAAAAAATACTTCCATAAAATAAAAAACCCTATCGGACCGGTTTGGTCCGGGCCCAACAAGAATATCGGGTCGGGTCAAAAACCGGGCCCGATATATAAAATTCAAGACATATTTAACAAATCTCCACCTTGGCTTGAATTTAACAAACTAGAAGTTGAACATATTCTCCCAGCATCCCTAAGCCTACGTGAGCTAACTCGGTGTAGGAAACAAGGGATGCAACGAAAAAACATATCCACTTCAAGAAAAAACAACAATAGAACTTTCATTCACCTCGCCACCAAGCCCCAGAAGGAGCAAACCTCAAACAAGCATGCCAATCAAGTCCAAGCAATGCTTAAACTTGTTGGCGGGAACTATCTTGGTCAGCATATCAGCAGGATTGTCAGCAGTATCTACTTTTTTTACTGTAATATTTCTCTCAGTAAATGCCTCTCGAATAAAATGATACTTGATATCAATGTGCTTCGTCCTCTCATGATATGCTTGATTTTTAATCAAGCAAATAGCACTCTGATTGTCACAAAAGACAACTGAATTGTCTTCCTGCTTGAGCCCAAGTTCTTGAACAAGATTTCGTAACCAAATAGCTTCTTTTACTGCTTCTGCTGCTGCCATATACTCTGCCTCTGTTGTAGACAAAGCAACTGTCGACTGTAAGGTTGATCTCCAACTTATAGCCGAGCCAGATAATGTGAAAAGATAGCCAGTCAAAGATCTTCTCTTATCAATATCCCAGCATAATCAGAATCCACAAATCCCACAACAGAAGTACAGTTAGAACTATTTCTATCAAACATTAGGCCCAATTTTGTGGAGCCTCTAAGATACCTAAGTATCCATTTCACTGCCTGCCAATGGACCTTTCCAGGATGTGCCATATATCTGCTCACCAAACTAACTGCCTGCGCAATGTCGGGACGAGTGCATACCATAGCGTACATCAAGCTACCAACTGCACTGGAGTATGGGACAGGAGACATTGCAGCTTCCTCGACCTCTGACTGAGGTGAATGTATAGCTGAGAGTCTAAAATGTGATGCTAAAGGTGTACTGACAGGCTTAGAGTTTTGCATGCCAAACTTCTCAAGTACCTTCTCAATATATCTCCTCTGTGAGAGATATAACTTACCTGCTTTTCTGTCTCTCTGAATCTCCATTCCTAAGATCTTCTTGGCAGGACCCAGATCTTTCATTTCAAACTCCTTACTGAGACATTTCTTCAAGATCAACACATCTGTCATGTTCTTTGCAGCAATGAGCATGTCATCCACGTATAAAAGGAGATAGACAAAGGATTTATCTGAAACTTTCCTGAAATACACGCAACTATCATAGCTGCTCCTATGATAACCGCTCCGTATCATAAAACTGTCGAATCTTTTATACCACTGTCTTGGAGACTGCTTCAAACCATACAATGATTTCTTCAATCGACATACATGATCTTCCTTGCCAGCATTAGAGAGCATGCATCTTGCCCTCTCCAATAAAGTTCTGTTCATCCTTTCTGCCACTCCATTTTACTGTGGAGTGTACCTGACTGTACGGTGTCGAACGATACCTGCATCTGCACAGAATTCATTAAAATCACCACCACAGAACTCAAGACCGTTATCGGTCCTCAGACGTTTGATCTTCTTCCCTGTCTGATTCTCAACAAGGGCTTTCCACTTCTTAAAGGTTTCAAACACTTCACTTTTTCTTTTCAAAAATAAACCCAAACTTTTCTGGAATAATCGTCAATAAATGTCACAAAGTAAAGAGCACCACCCTTAGATGGAACCTGTGCCGGTCCCCATAAATCAGAATGTATGTAGTCGAGTGTACCCTTCGTTGAATGTGTGCCTGTACTAAAACTGACCTTGCACTGCTTGCCAAGAACACAGTGCTCACAGAAATCTAGTGAGGTTGTCCTCTCACCACATAGTAAACCACGTTTACTCAAAACTGTCATGCCACGCTCACTCATATGGCCCAAACGCATATGCCACAATTTTGTTCTATCATCAGCAGAAAAGAATTTGCTGTGCCAATCGAAGAACCCATAACTGTGCTACCCTGTAGATGATACAAGTGATTCACCTTGTTTCCTCTCATCACAACTAGATTGCCTTTGGTGACTTTTAGAACTCCACCTCCACCTGAGTACATACACCCAATGGAATCCAAACAGCTCAAAGAAATAAGGTTTCTCTTTAAGTCTGGTATGTGCCTAACTTCAGTCAAGGTTCTCACAACTTTGTCATGGCACTTAATCTGAACAGTACCAATTCCCACAATTTTGCATACTGCATCATTTCCCATAAAAACTGATTCACCATTCAATGGTTCGTATGTGGTGAACCATTCCCTATTTGGGCACATGTGATATGATGCTCCTGTATCCATTATCCAAACATCGTTTGAAAAACTAACAACAGAGCATGTCGTGAGAACTCTGTCTGACACACTAGACTCATCTTTCTCAGCAATATTCGCCGCATCTTGACGTTGACTACGTTGCTTATCCTTTCTCTTGAGCACAGGACAATCTGACTTGTAATGTCCTTTCTTGTGACAATAGTAGCACTCAACGTTCGTCGTATCTCCAGGTGGCCTAGATTTTGAACGACCAACAGATTTCTTTCTAAAAGCTTTATCCTTCTTCTTTGCCCTACCTCTCACGAATAAACCATCTGCCCTGTCTCCACTAGTATTTCCATTCAATTTTGTTCTCAATTCTGCAGAATTCAAGGATGCTTTAACATCCTCTAGAGTTATGGATTCACGTCCATAAAGCATCGAGTTCACAAAATTTTCGTATGAGGCAGGCAATGAGCATAACACGATCAAAGCTTGATCTTCTTCTCGAGTTTAATATCTAGATTTTTCATATCCATAACAATCTTATTAAACTCATTCAAGTGTTCCTTAATAGGCGTACCTTCTCGCATCTTTAGGGTATAAAGATGCTGCTTCAAATAAAGTCTCGATGTTAAAGATTTCTTCATGTAGAGACTTTCCAGTTTCTTCCAAAGACCGGCCGCTGTTTCCTCATCTGCGACTTCTCGCAAAACATTGTCTTCTAGAGACAACTGGATCGCACTATGCGCCTTCTCATCCATCTCTTCAATCTCAGCCGTGGTCATGTCATCTGTATAATTATTATCCAGTGCCCTAACAGAACCCTCTCGCTTCAATAAAGCCTTCATCTTTATTCTCCATAATTCGAAGTTGTTCTGTCCATCAAATGGTGCAATCTGAAACTTCAAAGATGACATCCCAAGAATTCCTAAGAACGAAATGATCTTTCTGTTTGGATTGAAGAAGAAGAAGAGATCCTGGGAACAGCTTCACGGATGGAACAGAGGCTTCCTCTTCACGGCACGGCTGAAAACAGAATCACGGCGTCTTCGTCACCCTGAGTCGCGATCGCTGTTCGGGAACGGTCTCCACTGTCCCGTGGGATTGGAACAGCCACACCGATCAGGATCTTGACAACGGGTTTTAATAGGGAGTCCTTGGGCTCTCCGTCGACGAAGACTACGGCTCCGTCTCTGTATGGGTGGAGAGATTTCCCTTCTCTAGGGCTGAAACGGATCGGGAAGCCCCTCTCCGAGGGGGGCTTGAAAGCGAAGAGGGATCTGAAGCCGTACTTGGCGAGGATCGACCGGACCTCGAGACGGTCCTGATTCTGCCCGCCAAGGCTCGACCGGAAGATATCGATCGGTCCTCTTCCTCACCGGAAGAGGTGGACCTCCAGTTTTCTTCGTCTTGATGAAGCGCAAGAAGCCGTTGACTGCCTCAACTCAAGACTCCACACGGAGAGGACAGAAGAAAAATCACCTCCTCTTCCCCTTTGCTCTGCAGCAGCTCGATCAACAAAGCAGAAGACGGGGCGATCGAAGCCAGGGCATTGGAATCTATAAATCGCCGGAGGAGTATCTCCGCTCCGCTCGAAGGATTGGAGAATGGAGTGGAAATCGACGACGTCCGACAGATCGATCTGTCTGCGCGTCAGTTTCTTCCTGGGAGTCTTGTAGAGCTTGTATCGCTTCTCGCCCGCCGAAAAGCGGTCCGCTCCGAATCCGTCGGCTCGGCGCCGTACAACGTGGTGTCGCCGGACTCTCCTGCTCGCCCCCTTTGCCGAAGCTCCAAGAAGAACCCTAGGGACCGTGGTCCAAGACCAAAGAGAATAAAAGGACCAGTTTGTTGCTTGACGGGATCGCAGAGGGTTAGGGATCTCTTCCGCGGGTCGGAAGGCTGTGGAGCACGAGCATCCTCCGCAGCGACACCGCTGGTTTCCGCCGCGGCGTGCGGCGTCAAGGTGGAGCAGGCTCTCCTGGCCCGCGAGGAGCGGAGGTAGGAGAGAAGCTCGCCGCCGCCGTATCCCCCCTCAACGTGGCGCAGCGGAAGAAACAGAGGAGGCAGACGAAGACCAACAAAAAAAATTAGGGTTAGGTTTTTCCCCTTTTTTTTTTCAACAAAATTGTTTTCGAACCAACCGCTCTGATACCAGTTTGTTGCGGAAAATCAGATTCAATGAACAAATCAAACAATAAACAAACAAAGGAACACCAAGAATTTACGTGGTTCGATCATGATGATCTACATCCACGGGCAAGGCAAACAAAATTCCATTATCAAAAAGATGAGAAGATTAGGGTTACAGAAGTTTCACACGTATATATACGCCCCAAAAAAATACTTCCATAAAATAAAAAACCCTATCGGACCGGTTTGGTCCGGGCCCAACAAGAATATCGGGTCGGGTCAAAAAACCGGGCCCGATATATAAAATTCAAGACATATTTAACACAGCGCCAAAAGCCAAACCAATCTGCATCCAAATGCCATGAGGAGTGACGTTGTAGCTTGCGTGCTGAATGGCATGCAGGCATTCTTGACCCACTCTTCTCGCACTAGTCCTATTTGAGATGCCATGCATCTACTCACTAAGCTACAGGTTCTTGGAAACATTATCGGCCAACTTTGTCAACTTGGTGCTCTAAGCATTGACTTTGTTGTCCAGCCATGAAGTTTTATATTCTTCTTAAATAACAAGCTATGCTAAGGCAACATTACGGCAAAGCCAGTCCAGGGACTTTTGGGTTCCATTCCATTGGATTTAGAAAATTCTCACAAAAAGTATTGTTTTATCACCAAAGTAGGTGCAAAGTAGCATTGAACGACACTATATATTGCAAGCAATACAGGCATTTGGCACCACCAACAACCAGAGCTTAGCCTATTAGTTGGTGCCAAGAGATATTTGGTCCAATCCTTTTTAGAGAGAGAGAGAGAGAGAGAGAGAGAGAGAGAGAGGATCCATTGACACTATAATTAATAATTTAGGTTTAGATATTCATAAAAATATCATCCAAAACTTGAACCAAGAGTCTTTGATTGCTAAGCGAAAGTGTATGATCATTGAGACAAGTCCCAATTCATATCTTTAGTTTAATTTTATGCAACCAAACTCAAGCATTTAACTGGACTTTGAGAAGTGGGTGGAAGATGTGCTTAGTAATGGGATTGCTAAATTGATGTCATTGTGATCAAGATGCACAAGGATAATGTGACAAAAGATCAGGGAAAGGATGTGAGTTGGAGACATGGTTCAGATATTGCTAGGATATTGATGATTTGTGCTGTGATGCAAGATTTAAAAGGAAAAGAGTAAAAGTTTATGCTATGTGTAATTGACATAAGGTGCTGAAAGTAAAGGTGGCAAATCGTATCAATGGATTATTAACAAATCAAGTAAACTTTAAAATACAATAACAAATGGATCAATCCAAATTTGATCTGTTCATTAATCATGCTAGAAATATAAATCGAAACTCGACCTATATATTACATGAGTTATATGATACAAACCGTAGAGCCTATTTAACTTATATAAACTGTGTAACCCATGTGACCCATGTATAATCCATATAATTTGTCTAATCCATATAACCTATATAAAACATATACAAAATATATAACTTATATAAGATACTTAATATTAATTCATTTATAAAGTAATTATATATTAAAAATTATAACTAAAGCTTAGATAAAAATTTGTTTATTTAAGAAGAAAAAAGAGAGAGATAAGCATAAAATTATTGTATAAGTATATAATCATCATCATAAAATAATAATTAATTAAAGGATAATAATACCTTAGATAAATAGGTCTGGGAGGTTATACGAACTGATTTATTTAATAATTGAATCAATTCCGAATCAATTTTGGATTAGCAGATCAATTTGTTACTCATTAATCATATCTAATGAATCAATTTGATTTTAATCTGAAACTATTTATGTTCAATTCAAATCTGCTAAATTTGTATCAGGTTCAAATCGTATTCATGAGCCATCTCTAAAATTATCATCTCTAGCCAAAAGGTAAAATTGATACTCGTTTTGCCAAACTATTGACCAAGGTAAGCATTTTATTGAAGCATCTCAAACAAAGTTGCCCTTACCCTTCATAAAACTAGAGAGAAATTTGTGGCAGCCAAGTCTCAATTTTGATGTAGAATTAAGCTTTTTTGCCTGCAAATCTACAGTCCTCTCTTCGATTTAATATTTTATTTTCTTTTTAGCAATTCCTTCTAACGGTGCTACTAAGCCTATCAGAAGATAACCCGCCAAACTCTCCTTAAAATCATTTCCACATAAAATTATTTAGCAATTCCTTCTTATATCATTTCCACATAAAATTATTTAGCAAAAAATCTTGTAGATTCTAATCATTACGATGACATTTAAAGCTCTTCATCTAGTTGTTAAAAAAAAATGGAAATTAATGCCTTAAATTTATAAGGCAATATTTTGAGCTTCTTGCTTTCAGTTTCCATCCCCAATGGGAATTTAAAACGGCGCCAAAAGCCAAACCAATCTGCATCCAAATGCTGTGACGGGTGACGTTGTAGCTTGCGTGCTGAATGGCATGCAGGCATTCTTGACCCACTCTTCTCGCACTAGTCCTATTTGAGATGCCATGCATCTACTCACTAAGCTACAGGTTCTTGGAAACATTATCGGCCAACTTTGTCAACTTGGTGCTCTAAGCATTGACTTTGTTGTCCAGCCATGAAGTTTTATATTCTTCTTAAATAACAAGCTATGCTAAGGCAACGTTACGGCAAAGCCAGTCCAGGGACTTTTGGGTTCCATTCCATTGGATTTAGAAAATTCTCACAAAAAGTATTGTTTTATCACCAAAGTAGGTGCAAAGTAGCATTGAACGACACTATATATTGCAAGCAATACAGGCATTTGGCACCACCAACAACCAGAGCTTAGCCTATTAGTTGGTGCCA
>UESW01003157.1:59178-112098 GCA_900491605.1 Calamus simplicifolius | reverse complement strand
AAGAGTTTAAAAGCAAAGAAAGTAGAATCATAGACCAACTGACAGACAGACTTAAGAGAATTAGGTTAAATATGATTTCATCACAAGAATCTAAAAATTAGATAAACAAGATTAAAAAATGAAGGATGGACATATTATAAAACACAGAAAGACTATTATCCCAGACCTACTCCACCAGACATTCAATTTGAGGAAAGAAAAAATTTTAGAAGAGAAACCTATAGTGGTGGAGCGGTTTATGAATGGAACCTATATGGCATGTCCGAAAGAGAGATCTGGAATCTCTTATTAGAGATGAATATGGCCGCAGGAGCTCTAAGAACCACCGAAACTTCAGAAGCTGGCACCCTTAAAATTCTAATTCAGGGTTTTACCGGACAATTAGAAGGATGGTGGAACAGATATCTCAAACCTGAAGATAGAGATTACATAAAACATAGTACCAAAATTGTAGTTAAACCAAACTCATCAGAAACAACTGAAGAACCCAATGGGGTAGATACCCTAATCCATGCAATATACAAACACTTTGTGGGATCAAGGGACATGAAGCAAGAAAGCAACAAGATGCTTTTAATGAAACTTAGATGTCCTAAAATGCAAGACTTTAGATGGTATAAAGATATGTTTTTATGCAGAGTTTTAGAAAGAGAAGACTTAGTTCACCTTTCTGGAAGGAGAAATTTATCTCAGGATTACCTAGTCTATTTTCAGAAAAAGTTAGTGAAGCCTTAACAGAAGAACGCCAAGGTAACATTAATTGGAATATTGTCACTTATGGTGATATCTATGGAATCATTAACAAAACAGCACTTAAGATATGCACAGAAATGAAGCTTCAATCTAAATTAAAAAGAGACGAGATAACAACTAGAAAAGAATTAGGAGGATTTTGCAGACAATATGGTTATGAAGTACTAATACCTCCTTCTAAGAAAAAGAAAAAAGCCAACAAAAAACTAGAAAAGCCAAAATACTATAAAACAAAACCAAGTAAACAAAAAGAAGAAAGAAGAATATTCAGAGATCAGAAGTCCAGAGAAGTTCCTAAATGGAAAAAGGAACACAAGTCCCAACCAAAAAGGGAAAAAACCCCAACATGTTATAGATGTGGAAAGAAAGGCCACTATAGCAGAAATTGTAGAAAATATAAAGTATTCCAGATCCAAGAAATGAATATCCTTGAAAAACAGAAGGAAAAAATACTAGAACTTATATTATCAGATAGTGAGGAAAGTTATCCCTCAGACCTAGAAAATAGTTCAGAAAATGATCAAATCAACCTAATAGAAGAAAATGAGAATTCTTCAGATGAAGAATAAGAAACTTCCTCTGAAGATTTAGATGAAATCATACTATGCGGATGCACTGAAAATCTTAGAATAAATATGATCAGAAATAAAAGGAGTGACTTGCTCATAGATATCATAGAAAAAATAGATAACCCAGAATTAAGAAAGAATACATAGAGGAATTAAAAAAGAATTACAACCTAAACCAAAGAAAGAAGCTTTAAGCTTGTCAGAAATAATTAAACAGAAAGACCAAGAAGAAAACTTAAAATGGACCCAATCCATCAACTTCAAAAAGAAGTTAGACAAATCAAAATAGAAATCAAAAAACTAAAGTCAGATATAGAAGAACTAAAGAAACCAAATAAAGGAAAAGAAGTTCTTCAAGAAGAAGATAGTGAACAGGAAAGTTATCTAAATAAAATCACTACAGTAAAGGTTCAAAAGTGGCACATCAGAGTTAAACTAGTAGTCTGAGATGAAACTAGATATGCATATACCCTAGTAGACTCAGGAGCAGATATGAACTGTATCCCAGAAGGACTATTTCCTAGAAAATACTATGAAGAAACATATGAAATCTTTATACTGCAAATAATGAAAGCCTTAGGATCAGATACAAAATATCAAATGTACATGTTTGCCAAGATAATATCTGCTTCAAGATAACATTCATAGTAGCCAAAGATGTTCAGACTATTATCCTAGGAACACCATTCCTAACCCTTCTCTACCATATGAAAATCAATAAAAATGGAATATCAACTCACGTTTTTGGAAACAAAGTCACCTTTGGATTTGTGAATCCTACCAAGACCAAAGAAGTTAAAAGACCTTAGTATTCAGAAAATACAGTCCTTAGAATATAAGGAACAATAGCTTTTGAATCTTAAAGAAGAGGTCAAAATCACCAGGATAGAAAACAATTACAAGAAGACTTTTGGAAAAATAAAATAAAAGAGATCCAAGAAAAGTTAGAAAAAGAATTATGTAGTCAGAATCCTACAGCTTTTTGGAATAGCAAAAGCACCAAGTCAGCTTACCCTACGTCAAAGACTTTAGGAAATCAATATTCCAACAAAAGCTAGACCTATCCAGATGAACGCAGAATTGTTAGAATATTGTAAGAAAGAAATCAGATCTCTTAGATAAAAAATTAATTAGACCAAGTAAGTCTCACTGGTCATGTTCAGCCTTTTATGTCCAGAAAGCCTCAGAACTAGAAAGAGGAACCCTAAGATTAGTCATTAACTATAAACCTTTAAATAAAGTCTTAGAATGGATTAGATACCCTATTCCTAATAAAAAAGACTTATTATCTAGGCTTTACAAAGCAAAAGTATTTTCTAAGTTCGATATGAAATCATGATTTTGGCAAATACAAATTAAAGAATCAGATAGATATAAGACAGCCTTCATGGTGCCTTTTGGACATTATGAGTGGAACGCAATGCCCTTTGGACTTAAAAAAGCACCTAGTGAATTCCAGAATATGATGAATGAAATATTTAATGAGGATTCTCAGTTCATAATAGTTTACATAGACGATGTTTTGATCTTCTTAGAGGACTTGACACAGCATGTCAAACATATTAGACATTTTCATAATTTAGCAAAACATAATGGATTAGTAATCTCAGCCCTAAGATAAAAATTTTCCAAACTAGAATAAGATTTTTAGGACACTATATCTATCAAGGAACTATTAAACCTATTGAAAGATCAATAGAATTTGCAGATAGATTTTTAGATAAAATCAAAGAGAAAAATCAGCTACAAAGATTTTTAGGATGCCTTAACTACGTAGCAGATTTTGTCCCAAACCTAAGAATCTTCTTAGAACCTTTATATGCCCAGCTCAGAAAAAAGAAACCCAGCTGGACAGAAGAACAGACTCAAGTAGTTAGAAAGGTTAAAGCCATAGTCAGGAAACTTCCCTGCCTAGAGTTATTGAACCCAGGAGCATTAATAATAGTTGAAACTGATGCCTCAGAAATAGGATTTGGAGGAATCCTTAAACAAAAATCAATAACAGAGAAAGTTTAGTTAGATATCATTCAGGAATTTGGAATGATACCCAGAAAAATTACAGCACAATAAAAAAGAAAATTTTATCGATCGTTTCTTGCATTCAGAAGTTTCAAGAAGACTTGTATTTCAAAAAATTTCTTCTCAGAATTAATTGTAAATCGGCAAAAGATATTCTAGAAAAAGATGTTGAAAATCTTGTTTCCAAATAGATTTTTGCCTGATGGCAAGCAATTTTATCGGTATTTGATTTCGAAATAGAATTTGTAAAAGGAACAGAAAATAATTTACCAGATTTTCTAACCAGAGAATTTCTTACATGAACAAAATGTCAGAGAAACCCAGAACCAAAGCCTCCTACGCTAAACCAATGACGCTCGTACCACTAACATCCATTACCCCCTTGAGAAACCAGTATTCAGCCCTTGCCTCATTCTCTCAAGTTACTCTCAGGCCACCCAAAAATGGTCACCGCCTAGCCCTAAACCTATTCTAAATCCGACAAGGCCCAGTCCGTCTAACCCTGCAACGACCAGGCCCAATTCCTTCAGGCAAACTCGAATAAATCCTTACATCTCCAAAAATTGCTCCCTCATGGTTAAACTCCTAGATGAAGATGAAATAAGTAACGAGCAGACCCCTAAATTATCCAGAATCTTTTCCTCAGTAAATGAAAAAATTATTCAGTACCACTTATCCCAAGGCTACCAAGTTCTAGTCTGAGTGATTGCTGAGCTGGAGATTCTGTCTGTCTGTGCTGGCTGACCGCCAATTGTTGTTGGATTGGGCTGCCATGGTTGTCGACAGGCTGATTCTGAACGATCTGGAGCTTCATTGTGGTCGGCAAGCNACTCAATAGCAATATTATTATTAAAAGCATTATCTAAATTATTAAAAAATATCATGTATATGCTACTCTATGTATTGTTTGCATATATGTGTAGAGAAAGTGGCGATATTATATAGATATTCAATTAATTTAAAATTAATTAATTTTTATATTATCTACTTGCAATCAATAAAATGCATGGTAATATAACTTTGAGATAATTCAATAGGATTAGTCCAAATATTAGAAGTATTATTTATCATAAAAATTTTTAAAACATGAAATTATAATTTTTTATAATCAAGATATTGTTTAAAACAATCAAATTTAGCCGTATTTTGAAGAAATTTTTAAAACGCAAGATTTAGGGTAGTTTGCATATAGTTTTAAATTTACAGGTTTTGGGTAAAAATAAAAAGCATTTTACTAGCTATAATAAATTTTAATAATTATTTTTTAT
The DNA here is from genome assembly GCA_900491605.1 of Calamus simplicifolius. Taxonomy (NCBI): domain Eukaryota; kingdom Viridiplantae; phylum Streptophyta; class Magnoliopsida; order Arecales; family Arecaceae; genus Calamus; species Calamus simplicifolius. Next base: position 107,489 of record UESW01003157.1, on the reverse strand, counting down.
TTAATTATTAAGAATAAAAAAAATTTCTTAACTGACCTTATTGTTCAAGTCTAATCTGAGATTTGATGGAGTCGTATTTCTTTCGGTATCAGCGCAGATGCTCGGATGAATAAAAAACTCATGTTATAACGGAAAGGGTAGAAGCGGGAGCCACCAAGGCCAATTTCCCTCCAATGGTAGAATCCGTTCCCATTCGGACTCTCAACTGCCTTCCCCCGATCTTCCTTCGCTCCTCCCCTCCTCTCCCTTTATATTGAGAACGCCACAACCCCTCCCCGAACCCAGAAAACAAACCACCCATCGTTTGCCCTGGAGAACGCGTGAGAGAGAGAGAAAGCTGGACTCTTCTTCTCCTCCTCCTTCCATCACGGCTATTCTCCGACGAGCCCAGGTGGAGAAGCTCCCGATCACCGGCGCCGGAGACGTTCACCGACTCTTCTTCGACAAGAAGCGCAGCCCCTCCCGCCACGGTGGCCGCGGCGCCCTCCCCTCCTCCGGCGGCAGACCCTCCGACCTCCTCTTCCTCGCCGGCGGTGGCTCCCTCAGTCCCCCCTTTCCTCCCCTAATTAGCTCCAGCTTGCACTTCTGCCTATATACGTGTATAGATTATAAGACGCAGAGATGCTGACCATCAAGAGGGTTCCGACGGTCGTCTCAAATTACCAGGAGGAGGACGCCGAGCCCCTCGGCTGCGGCCGCAACTGCCTCAGCCAGTGCTGCTTGCCTGGTACGTCGAATTAATTCCCCATGCCAAATCGCTCTTCTCCATGAATCCTCCTTTATTTTAGGTTTTTTTTTTTTTTTTCCCCCGAGTTTTAGGACACGTTCTTGATGAATGCATTGTCTTTTGATTCGTGCTTTCGCCTGCAGTCTCTAAACTTCCCCTTTATAGCTTCAAGCGCGATTCAAGATCGCTCGATGGGTCCTCTTCCAAATCAGAGGATCTTTCGCCCGGCTTTTTCCTCCATTCGCTGGTGCTTGGCGAGGTAATGCTCAAAATCCTTTCTTTTTGTTTGATTTGTTGCTGGAATTGTGTGATTCTATGGGATTTTGGTGGTGGGATTGGTAGTGGAAGGATCGAATGAACCGGGGACTGTTTCGATACGACGTGACTGCCTGGGAGTCTAAGGTGATCCCCGGAGAGCATGGATTTATAGCGCAGCTGAATGAGGGCAGGCACCTCAAGAAGCGGCCCACCGAGTTCCGGGTCGACCAAGTTCTCCAACCCTTCGACCCCAGCAAGTTCAACTTCACCAAGGTGGGGCAGGAGGAGGTTCTCTTCCGCTTCGAGGCCGGTGGCGATGGCAAGTCTCGCTTCGTTGAAAGAGCCCCTGTCAGTGCTACCAACCCTCCCAATATCGTTGCAATCAATGTAAGAGAACAATCCTTCGTATCATCGAATAGTTGTGATCTTTGATGTATGTTTTTAATGCATAGATTAGTGGGGTCTTGAATGGTTATAGGTGAGCCCTGTAGAGTATGGCCATGTGCTGCTGATTCCCCGGGTGCTCGAGTGCTTGCCTCAAAGGATTGATCCTGAGAGCTTCTTGCTTGCTCTGCACATGGCGGCAGAGGCTGGGAGCCCCTGGTTCAGGCTGGGCTACAACAGTTTGGGTGCTTTTGCCACCATCAATCACCTCCACTTCCAGGTCTGACTTTGATCTCCGCAGTTTATGAACATGTTCTTCTATATTGGATTAGCTCCATGGGTGCCTTTGGCTATTTTTCAGAAGATAACCTTTTCTTCTCTGCCTCTCAAATTGTTAACTTGGGATAATTTGTGAAAGTTGTTAAGGATGAAAATATTTGGACTAACAAATATTAAACAATTTCACTATTCTTTTTCATCTTACTTTTTTGCATTAATAAAACATTAATAATAATTTCATTTCTTTTGCATTAATTTTATTTCAAACATAGTTAATACTTATATCTATAATATTTCATACTCCATTCACAAACATGATTAAACACAGTTAATAAAAAAAATTGATATGTTCTATGATGTTTTTGAAGTTTTATGGTAACTCTAAAGACATATAAGGATTGTATAAGAGCACAAGAGTCTTGTATGGGGGAAATGAATGGCTGGAATTGTGTCTCTATTTTCAAAAATAAAAATAAAAAAAAGAAAGTCAGCTTACTCCCATTCCAAACTCACCCTACATGTTAACAGTATCCATAGAATCTCAGCTGTGATTGGTGAAGGAATGCGTTTGCTTTGATGACGCAGGCTTATTACCTGCCAGTGCCCTTCCCCGTAGAGAAGGCTCCGAAACAAAGGATACGGGTAATAAAGGGTCTGCCGAAGAGTGATGTGAAGGTTTCACAGCTGTTGAATTATCCTGTCAGAGGCCTGGTCTTCGAAGGCAAGAACAGCTTAAGGGATTTATCTGATACCGTTTCCAAGTCTTGCATGTGCCTTCAAGAACATAATATCCCATTCAATGTGCTTATTTCTGATTCCGGCAAGAGGATCTTCTTGTTCCCACAGGTATCAATTAATTGTCAATTATCACTGATGCAGGAAAAATCTCATCTAGTTTAAATATTTTATGTCAGAAACTCAGAATTGGAAAAAGGTACCATCTATTTTTTCTTTGATTTAACAAAAAAAAAAAAAAAAGGTTTTTGACATGCTACGAATTTTTTTGGTTTGTGGCATGTACTTTTATTTACTCAAAATTATGAGGAGGCACACATATTAACTTGGGAAACAAACAGTTTGTGACTCCATTTCTGTTCTGTGTTCCATAATTGGCAAAACCATCTCTCTTTTGTGATTATTAATCGGTTGATATAGTGTTGGGATTAGAGTTTATAGGTACATGACAATCACTTGTTGCTGGCTGGAACTTCTCATTGAGTGCTTTCACTCTTACAGGAGGAGAGTTCTGCCTTTGGATTTAGTCCTTGTATTATGACTTTTTTTTTTTTTTTGCTTAAACAAATGTACGAACCTAATTATATTTTGTAGCATGATATCATGAAGCAGTTTTACTCATCTGTGAACATCTGTGCAGTGCTACGCTAAGAAACAGGCTCTTGGTGAAGTGAGCCAGGAGATATTGGATACTCATGTGAACCCTGCTGTGTGGGAGATCAGTGGTCATATGGTACTAAAGCGAAAGAAAGACTTTGAAGAGGTATCAGAGGCCTATGCATGGAAGCTCTTGTCCGTGGTGTCTCTCTCCATGCAGAGGTTTCAAGAGGTGAAGGCTTGCATATTTGATGCTATCGGTTTGGAGGAGTCCGAAGAGGAGACAAATGCAAATGGGATCCCTCCAGCCTCACCCACTGCCTGCTCGTTTTGAGGACGGGTGGCTGGCGCTGGCTAGTCGATCGGTGAAAGACGGATGGCGTTATTTTATACTGATATAGTTTGTTTTTGCTTTTCCTTTTTCTTTTATCTCTCTCTCTCTCTATCTATCTCTCTAAGCTTTTGAAGAGATATAGGGGCAGTGATATCACGGCTTTGCACGGCAGCACCAAGTGACATTGAAAATTAGAATGAGCAACATACGATGCAAACTTAAGAAAACACATTCACATTAATATATGTAGATTGTAGAGCTTTTTGATTGCAAGTATGCTTTGTTTGGAAAGCAGAGATGGAGTAAAGTTCTATGACTTTTATGGGAAGGAAAACACAAATGCATTTCTAATCTTGGTGGCTGTCCGTCATCACAAGTATAGCACAGCTGATTTAAGTGAACGAGTTAGCTGTTTGATCCAAAGCTTACTCCAAATTACTTCAAGTCAATCTGTCAATCTATCAATCAAATTCCACAAGCAATAATTCACACAAGAGAGAGTTTGAGTGAACAGAGAATTGTATTGTCTCTCTACAAGACTTTGTTTCCTTGGTTGGATCTTTCTTAAATTGCCTGCCTGGATAGTTTAGTTTAAATGAGACCTCCTCCCCTTCTTTTATAGGCATGGTCAGGTGAGGGGTTAAGAATTGTACGAGTGCTAAATTTAATGGTTATGAGTATTAAATTATTCTTTAAAAACCCACCTCGGTACAAGAAAAGTCAATAAACATTTTAGAAAATTATGACGTTCAAGAGAATTCTTTTATTCTCCCATTTGCCTATAGGAATATTCTAGAAATATTCATAATGCCAATTTTATAAGATTTTAGACTCCTTGCTAGAGAAAAGAATGCATAAAGTATTTGGTTAAATGCGCGGTTTTGTACATTCGATCAAATGAAATGATTAAAATGTTAGATTTGGACTATCAGACTAGATTTATAAGGACCTTATATTGTTAAATCGTATGCATATGGTATTCAGAAGAAGATTAAAAAAAAAAAAAGGTATGCTTGAGTTGTCTAGTATTATAAATATAACAATAACCATTAAGCTTTTATCTCAATTATTTGAGTTAGCTCTATTAACCTCATTTATTAAATAATCTATAGCTTTACGACCCTCATTTATTAAACATCTATTTAGAGTAATTGTATGTTAATTCAAGCTTCTTCATATCTCTTTTTTTCCCCATAATTTTTAAGTTATCTTTCATTGAAAATGAAATGAATATTCATTCTATCTTGCTTCTATTGATAGGATAAAAAAATATAAAAAAAGTAATAAAGAAATAGAGCCCATTTCCTATCTTCCACTATACATATGCAATGTAACTTATATCAATTGATTGATTATGTCTTTAGAGCGATAATCATTGATCCTTTTGATAATGAAATTGTATTCATGCCAATTTCACTATTTAAGATTTATCGCCAATTGGCAATTATACAAATACTATCATGCCAACTTCTTTATATATAATATAATAAAATTATATTAAAATATTGATAGTATTTGTACATTATTATGATATTATTTAATAATATAATAATATATTAACATAATTTATAATATGATGATATCATAAAAATATTATTTTTAATTAATATAAATTATTATTTTATTATATTATTTAGATTAAAATTTAGAATAAATTATTTATAAATGAAGAATATTTATAATTTTTAAATAATTAAAAATATTAAGTAATGTTTGTTATTATTTATAAATATGGTTACCAAATAATAAATATCTTTTATTAGATGATTTATTAGTGAAAGCTTGACTACAAAAAAAAAGTTCTACAAATAAAAGCTTTACCATCTACAACCCACCATATTTTAGGGTTATAGTCTAACAAAGGCTATGGTTTAAGAACTAAAATTCTTAGTAAAGAAGGTAGACCATTATTTGTTAAAAATTGAAAATAAAAACAAAAATGAATTAGAGTAAGAAAGATGAGGGGACAACAAAGACGAAGGACAGGAAAGTCAGTCAAGACCGGTGCAGACAAGTACATAAATCCCAATCTGCTTGAAGGTTGGCATTGAATTTGATGTAGTCTGGTCATTCAAAGGGTTGTGCCATAAAAAAAAAATTATACCAGGTGTACATGCTTTGTCAAGGAAGAGGCAACCTGTGTTTTTTTTTTTTAAGTTAATCAAGTAGATAGCTAAGATGAGTTAGAATCAAGTCCCATCTATTGCTTAATTTTCTATTTTTCTCTAAACATTTTGTAGGCAAATTATACAAGTAGATTGACCTTTGAAGTGAAAAAAAAGGCTTTAATTGCCTTTGAATCTTGCTCTCAACGGTTGGCCGCATGAAAATAAGATTAGTTTAGCAAGAAAATTTCCATGATCACTCCAATCCCTATGTTTCTCAACAAAGTCTCTGTAAATTTGATTTTCCAACAGCCAAATCACCTTCTCCATGATAAACTAATAGCGATGCCCTGTTCTAGTAGCACAAAGTTAAGGAAACAAATAGTATAAAGGCAATTGGTCTAGCTAATTACTTTCCTAAAATCTAATGAAGGAACACCTTCTAAGATTAAAGGAAAGTCCATGACTAAACAAATCCAGTACAATAAGACATTTCTTCCAAATAATATTGTGCTATTAGCAATATTGCACCTCCAACACTATTTTGCAAGAAGCCTCATGTCTATGTCTTGACATTGGCTAGGAGGCTTAATGCAAGTTTAAATGCACATAGTATAAAACCAAACCATCCGAAGTTAAAATTTAAAGGTAGAACATATCTAAGTAGACTAAAAGCTACCTAGCTACTTAGGGATAACTAAAAACTTTTAGATAGTATTTGACTCCCCAAAAACTATCTCTGGATAAGTGTAAAGGATAGCATTTATTTAGGGGATAGATGAGGGAATAAGCACCTTTTTAAAATTATAATTTTGCCATCAAGGAATAACTCTAGTTATTTCTGGTTCCCTAGGAATAAGTTCAGGGAATAACCCATGGTTAAACATGGGTTATCCCTATGGTTAAATTTTTTTAAAAATATTCCTTCTAGTTATAGCTTTTGACGATATGAGAGAATATCCAGGGGGATATCCCCCTTATCCGATATCCCTCTTATCTCCTATTTCAAATACTGTCTTACCTTGCTAGGGGATATCCTCTTAACTCTTATTTTAAATACTGCCTTATCTTGCTACATGGAGGGCTCTATCATCACCATAATCCACTAACGTGCTCAAGAGCCCATCAAAGTTTGAACAAAATCCATCATGCTAAGAGAATTATTAGGAGCAACCATAAGTCAACTTTACCCAAGACAGCAAATTCATCGATTGATTATACTAATGTTTTGAAAAGCGGGCTAAATAACGAACAGACTCAATATTTGAATCATGGGTTAATCGATTCGATCTAATAAATCAGTTTGATCAAACCAAATAATATTATAATTAATTTTAATTTAATAATATAAAAATAATAAAATATAAATATCAATTCAAATAAAAAAATTAAAATGTCTAGAAATCGGGTTGGATCGATTCGGAAACCGACCGATTCAATGAGTTTTTTTGGTTTTCATTGGATCATATAAAAGTTAATTTTAATAATAAAATCAAATCGAACTAATGATCGATTCCTGGTTGAATCGGTTCGACCGACCGATCTAATTCAATTTTTAAAATACTAAATTATACTGTAGTATATATGATGAAAATTTATAGGCATATATCTAATAAAATAACTAGAACAACTGAAGAGCGTAAGACTGGCAGCTATAAAAGGGAAGGAACTCCTATTCAAAAATTGAAAGTCATGGGTTCTAGTCACCATTAAAAGATAACAGGAGGTGTGATATTTTTGTGATTATTATAAGTAATTAACCATAATCTTAGTATTCAAAAAATATAGTCCTTAGAATATAAGGAATAATAACTCTTACATCTTAAAGAAGAAATCAAAACAACCAGAATAGAGAAGCAATTACAAGAAGACTTTTGAAAAAATAAAATAAAAGAGATCCAAGAAAAATTAGAAAAGGAATTATGTAGTCAGAATCCTACAACTTTTTGGAATAGGCAAAAGCACCAAGTCAGCCTACCCTATGTCAAAGATTTTAGAAATAATATTCCAACAAAAGCTAGACCTATTCAAATGAACACAGAATTGTTAGAATATTGTAAAAAAGAAATCTCAGATCTCCTAGACAAAAAGCTAATTAGACCAAGTAGGTCTCCTTGGTCATGTTCAGCCTTTTATGTCCAGAAAGCCTCAAAATTAGAAAGAGGAACCCCAAGATTAGTCATTAACTATAAACCTTTAAACAAAGTCTTAGAATGGATTAGATAGCCTATTCCTAACAAAAAAGACTTATTATCCAGACTTTACAAGGAAAAAGTATTTTCTAAGTTCGATATGAAATCAGGATTTTGGCAGATACAAATTAAAGAATCAGATAGATATAAAACAGCCTTCACGGTGACCTTTGGACATTACGAGTGGAACGTAATGCCCTTTGGACTTAAGAATGCTCCTAGTGAATTCCAGAATATGATGAATGAAAATTTTAACTCAGACTCTCAGTTCATAATAGTTTACATAGACGATGTTTTGATCTTCTCAGAAGACTTAACACAGCATGTCAAACATATTAGGCATTTTCATAATCTAACAAAACATAATGGATTAGTGATCTCAGCCCCTAAGATAAAAATTTTTCAAACTAGAATAAGATTCTTAGGACACTATATCTATCAAGGAACTATTAAACCTATTGAAAGATCAATATAATTTGCAGATAAATTTTCAGATGAAATCAAAGAGAAAAATCAGCTACAAAGATTTTTAGGATGCCTTAACTACATAGCAGATTTTATCCCAAACCTAAGAATTTTCTTAGAACCTTTATATGCCCAGCTTAGGAAAAAGAAACCCAGCTGGACAGAAGAACAGACTCAAGTAGTTAGAAAGGTTAAAATACTAGTCAGGAAATTTCCCTGCCTAGAGCTATTGAACCCAGAAGCATTAGTAATAGTTGAAACAGATGCCTCAAAAATAGGATTTGGAGGAATCCTCAAGCAAAAAATCAATAACAAAGAAAGTTTAGTTAGATATCATTCAGGAATTTGAAATGACACCCAGAAAAATTATAGCACAATAAAAAAGGAGATTTTATCGATCGTTTTTTGCATTCAGAAGTTTCAAGAAGACTTGTATTTCAAAAATTCCTTCTTAGAATAGATTGAAATCAGCAAAAGATATTTTGGAAAAAGACGTTGAAAACCTTGCAAACAGATTTTTGCCCAATGGCAAGCGATCTTATCGGTATATGATTTTGAGATAGAATTTTTAAAAAGAACAGAAAACAGTCTACCAAACTTTCTGACTAGAGAATTTCTTATAGGAACAAAATGTCAGAAAAACCCAGAACCAAGGCTTCCTACACCAAGCCAATGACTCTCATGCAACTTAGAACTATTACCCCTATAAAAACTAGTATTCAGCTCTTCCATCATCCTCACATAGCTATTCCCAAGCCACACAGAAATGGTCACCTCATAGTCCTAACACAGCCAGGCCTAGTCTACCTCCTAATCCTAGCACTATTCCATAACAAACAAGGCCCAGTCTGACCAACCCGACCAACCCTAACACGACCAGGCCCAGTCCATCCAGACAGACTCCAGTCAATCCTTACATCTCCAAGAGTTGTTCTCTAATAGTAAAACTTTGGAAAAGGATGAAATAAGTGACCAACAAACCCCAGATTATCCAGAATATTCCCTTCAGTAAATGGAACAATTACTCAGTACCATTTGCCTAAAGGGTATCAAACAACCTTAAAAACCCAGGAATATTATGAGTTTATTCTGGTAGATTCATACTCTGCAGAAATAACTCATACTCCAGAACCCAACTCAAAGACGACAGCCTACTCCAAATGTAAAATCTTGAAGTTTGTTACCAAAGAAGAGTGGAGAAACCCATACCAAGCCAGAATCTTTTCCCAGACCTATTCACCTTCTCAGTATAATTATTTTGACTACCAAGAAGCTTGGTTTAAGGCCTTCTATCTTAAACCCACAAACCACAGTTGGTTTTTCAGCTTTTGTCAAAAATTTAACAAGAGAATTCCAAGTTGGGTCCACAATTGGTGGGTCTACTTTGGATTAACCAAAGGCATATTACCAGAAGAAATACATCAATCATGGACTTACTTCCAAGACAATCTCAGAACAACAGCATATGGAAATAAAGCCATTATGTTCTCAGTAGAATTCCAAGTTCTTGGATCTTAGGATGGGACTTCGCCATTGGCAAAAGTTTAGACCACCAGTATCCACCCATCCTAGAAAGAAGGTTCAAAATTAAATGGTGGAAGAACTTCCAATCAGGAGAACGATTATTAATAAGTAATATCTGATTATGGTTAATTACTTATAATAATCTTCAATAGTTCCCAAAACCAGAAAAGAGTCTAGCCTCTCCATCTCTAGGTAAAACTCCCAGTAAAAAGACTTAAAGAAAAAATTATTAGAAGAAATCCAACTTGGAGATTCAGACGATGAAGAAGACATTGGATCATCTCAACCAGAACCAGCAATGCAATTTGCCCAAGACCCTTATGAAGATTATGACATCATATAATCATTATAAGGAGGATAACAAGGCCTTCCAAATAGGCTCTACACAGCGCAGTACATTGGTCGTCCGCCAGTCAGCAGTCCAGCTTGCTGATCCCAGTGGCAGCCCAGATCATCCGAATTCAGCCTGCTAACTATCATGGCAGCCCAGTCCAACAATATTGGCGATTAACCTGCAGAGATAGTACCAATCTCCAACAGTCATGGCATGTGAAGCTCCAGTCACCTTGTCAGGCCTTTTTGACTTTTGAGAGCACTGTCCTAAAAAGGTCACAAATGCAGCCGTACATGTGCTGTAGTGCTCGCCAAATATCCCAAATCACTGTACCTTTTTGGTATGGTTCCAGACTCCACTTTCCAGGCTCCACTTTCAATTATTGTCCTAACCCACTGTTCATCCACTATTTATCACTGTTCACTAGAACCCGTGACTTTCAATTATTGTCCTGACCCACTGTTCATCACTGTTCACTAGAACTCGTGACCCTCAATTATTGTCCTTTAAAGCCCTTATTGCCAGAACCAGCTCCATTATTGTCCTTTGAAGACATTATTGCCAGCTCCCTTCCTCAGTATAAAAGGGAAGGAACTCCTCTCATCCAGGGCATCGCCATCTTCACCCAAACCATTCGCATCCACTCCTCACACTCCGCCAGCCTCTATCTAACCCATCAATCACTCAGCCCATTACTTAACCATCTGTCCAGAACCACTCTAGAAAACCTAGCCTCATCCCAGCTTACCTCGCCATCACCTATTCTCTGAAACCCTTACACCTCCATGGATCCTTCCTAGGAAAAGCTTTATATTTCTCAAGACCTTCTCGCCTTCACCAACCTTACCAGAAAACTGATAGACATGATGAGTTACATAAACTCCCAGTATGACTTGTACCCTGACCTTCAACCAATCTTCAGGAATTCATGGGTATTATCACTCAGACCATCTTGTACCACTCCGACGAATTAGACCACCAGCTTGATCTCAGGGTCATTCCCAGCAGACTATAAGCAGAAGTAAGAGACTAGCTTTATGTAAAAATCTTTTATCATTTTTCATATAAATTATCAGCTTCATGTAAGTTTTGTAAAAACTTTTCAATAAGAAAGCTTGCAGTTTTCTTCTCAGTGTTTTATAGACTATTCAACCTTACATTCATCTTTACTATTCATTTTTACTGCTCACTTTTACTGTTCATTGGACTCTGTGTTTCTTATGGAATTTTTATTATTTTGAATCCGTATCCAATTCCGCACCCAAATGGTATCAGAGTCATGTTAGATCACCACGCACACACCAATTTTCTAAATCACAAAAATATCATGCCTTCTGAGCGGGTATACGAAAGTATACTAATGACTCATGGGAGTAATGAGCTACGACGTGAAATTTTGTGATTAAGAAAGCTACTCACATTAAAGGCACTCTTTCTAATAAAACATTTGACCTTAGGAAACATTAGTCTCCAAAACTTTAGATCTCATTAAGTTATTGAACAATGGTTAAAATTTTGGTTAGGTTGTCCACTAGGTTCCTACTTTCTAATAAAGATTTGACCTTAGGAAACATTAGTCTCCAAAACTTTAGATCTCATTAAGTTATTGAACAATGGTTAAAATTTTGGTTAGGTTGTCCACTAGGTTCCTAGGAGGAAACGTTGGTAAGCGTGAGTCCGTTAGTAAGCGTAAGACTAGCAGAAGAGCGTAAGACTGGCAGTGTTTCCAGCAGTGTTCCCGTCATCCCTAGGAGCCAAGATGAACAACATAATCAAAAAATTAGCTAAAGTTCAAAAACTAAGTGAGACAGAAAGTTTAGAAGCTAATGAATCCCAAGATCAGGACTTTTATTCAGAAGAAACCATTAATGTATTGACTAGATCAGTATCCCAAACAAAAATAGACATAACAAATAAGAAAATTTCAACAGTTAAATACAGCTAGATATATAAGAAAGGATGTTTTGATTTCCTAGAAGAATACAGAATCAAAACTGCAGAACATAGTTTATCCATTAAACTAGAAAATGGCCAAATCAGTATTAGACTTTCATAAAAGAAGATATACAGTCTTTTAATACCAAATACAAACACATAAAAACTGGAGAACATGGTTTATCCATTAAACTAGAAAATGGCCAAACGAGTATTAGACTTTTCAGAAAAGAAGATATACAGTCTTTTAATACCAAATACAAATACATACATATAGCAGCTAACCAAGTCGCCATAATACCAAATCATAGATTAGGAATGGACAAACCTATATTCATAACATTAAAAGATAATCGCTTTAATGAAGCAAAAGATGCAACCCTTTGCATTATTAGTACTAATGTCAGCCGGGGACCCATCTATTTTGAAAACTATCCAAACTTAAGTTCAGAAATAGACGGAGCTCTTAAAGACTCTTTAGTCATAAATATAAAAGCATCAGGATATGAAAACATAAAGCCATGATAATCCTCTTAGTATTGTTTACATAATAATTTTCAAAATAATGACTACCAGAGTCAATGCTAAAGGAATAAGAAAGACACCAAAAGAAAAAACCCTATTTTTAGTGGTGGATGAAAAACATCAAGCAATAGTACCTCAAATGTATAATTGAGAGGAAGTAGAAATTAAAAACAGTAGGACCCTAGAGAAAATACAGCCTCCTAGAAAATCTGTTAGAGAAAACAGAATGATTAATGAGATAACCCTAGATGACAAAGGAAATGTCAATTACAATTTTAGAAGATCCTATAGTATGAGAAACCCTAGTATTAAAATAGAAAACCAGCACAAAAAAACTGAAACTCAAAGGAGTTGACTTAGAATCAAACATCCCAAACCTATACTAAAAGCACAAACTATTCCCCAACTTATTCCCAGATGATGGAAGAAACTCCAAATCAACTAAACGTGATCCCCAAAAAATTTGAAATCAACAAAGAAAATATTAGAAAAGATTTTAGAGCAAAATATAACAAAGAAAAGGTTGATTGGTTATGGAAAGCAACTAGCCCAGAAGAAAGAGAAGATCTAAAGCAAAAATACTATGATTTCATGAATAAACAAAAGTTAGAAATGCCCTATTTTACATGGCTTGAACAAGCATGTAAAAATAGAAAAATTACAGATAAATATCCTTTCAGATCGTTAGGAGTAATTTGGAAAACTACAGAAAATAAAGAAATAAACTCAGAACACATTCCTTTAGATGAATGCCTGATTAACTACAGAAATCAAGTAGTCATTGCCTCTCCATTTAAAATCATTAAACCAGATAATGAAAGCTATCCAGCTACTAGCAATGAAATCAGAAAAATAGCCCAACAGAATAACTATAGCAACCAAGCTTTACATACTATGTCAGAACAGTTAGATAGAATAGAAAAAACCCTTGAACAAGAAACTAAGGATCCAAAAATTATCAAAGAAGTAAAAATGCAGAAACTTCTTTTCCAAATAGATAACAGTTGGGAAAAAGAGTTTAAAAGCAAGGAAGATAGAATCGTAGACCAACTGACAGACAAACTTAAGGAAATTAGATTAAACATGATTTCATCTTAAGAATCTAAAATCAGATAAATAAAATAAAACACGAAGGACAAACATACTATCATACACAAAAAAAAATATTACCCTAGACCAACTCTACCTGACATTCAGTTTGAGGAAAGGAAAAGTTTTAGAAGAGAAGCATATAGTGGAGGAGCAGTCTACAAATGGAATCTAGACGACATGCCAGAAAGAAAAATCTGGAATCTCCTATTAGAAATGATTATAGCCGTAGGAGCCCTTACTGCCACAAACACATCTGAGAAAAACACCATGAAAATCCTAGTCCAGGGATTCCCTAGACAACTAGAGGGATGGTGGAACAGATATCTTAAACCTGAAGATAGAGAAAGAATAAGAACTAGCACAAAAATCGTAGTCAAACCAGAATCATCTGAAGCAATGGAAGAGCCCAATGGAGTAGATACCTTAATCCACGCAATATACAGACACTTCGTAGGATCAAGAGACACGAAGAAAGAAAGCAACAAAATGCTTTTGATGAAACTTAGATGTCCTAAAATGCAAGATTTTAGATGGTATAGAGATACATTTCTATGTAGAGTCCTAGAAAGGAAAGACTGCAGGTCTTCTATCTGGAAAGAAAAGTTTATCTCAGAATTATCCTGTCTATTTTCAGAAAAAGTTAGTGAAGCCTTGACAGAAGAACACCAAGGCAACATTAACTAGGAAAATATCACTTATGGTGACATTTGTGGAACCATTAACAAAACAACACTTAAGATATGCACAGAAATGAAGCTTCAATCTAAATTAAAAAGGGGCGAGATAACAACTAGAAAAGAATTAGGAGGATTTTGCAGACAATATGGTTATGAAGTACTAGTACCTCCTTCTAAGAAAAAGAAAAAAGCCAGCAAAAAACTAGAAAAGCCAAAATACTATAAAACAAAACCAAATAAACAAAAAGAAGAAAAAAGAATATTCAGAGATCAGAAGACGAGAGAAGTTCCTAAATGAAAAAAGGAACACAAATCTCAACCAAAAAGGAAAAAAAACCCCAGCATGTTATAGATGTGGAAAGAAAGGCCACTATAGCAGAAATTGTAGAAAATATAAAGTATCCCAAATCTAGGAAATGGACATTCCAGAAAACTAGAAAGAAAAAATATTAAGATTAATATTGTGAGACAATGAGGAAAGCTACCCTTTAGATCTAGAAAATAGTTCAAAAGATGATCAAATCAACCTAAAAGAAGAAAATGAGAATTCTTCAGATGAAGAAGAAGAAACCTCTTCCAAAGACCTAGATGAAATTGCACTATGCATGTGTACCGAAAACCTTAGAATAAATATGATTAGAAACAAAAGAAGTGATTTGCTCATAGATATCATAGAAAAAATTGATAACTCGAAAATAAGAAAAGAATACATAGAAGAACTTAAAAAAGAATTACAGCCTAAACCGAAGAAAGAAGTTTTAAACCTGCCAGAAATAATTAAACAAAAAGATCAAGAGGAAAAACTTAAAACAAACCCAATCCATCAACTCCAAAAGGAAGTTAAACAAATTAAAATAGAAATTAAGAAACTAAAGTCAGATATAGAGGAACTAAAGAAACCAAATAAAGGAAAAGAAGTTCTTCAAGAAGAAGACAGTGAACAGAAAAGTTACCTAAACAAGATCACTATAGTAAATGTTCAAAAATGGCACATCAGAGTTAGACTGGTAGTCCAAAATGAAACTAGAGATACATATGCCCTAGTAGACTCAGGAGTAGATATGAACTGTATCGCAAAAGGACTATTCCCTAGAAAATATTATGAAGAAATATCTGAAAATCTTTATACTGCAAATAATGAAAGCCTTAGGATCAAATACAAAATATCAAATGTACATGTTTGCCGAGATAGCGTTTGCTTCAAGACAACATTCATAGTAGCCAAAAATGTTCAGACTATTATTCTAGGAACACCATTCGTGACCCTTCTCTACCATATGGAAATAGATGAAAATGGAATATCAACTCACGTTTTCGGAAACAAAGTGACCTTTGGATTTGTGAATCCTACCAAGACCAAAGAAGCCAACCTATTAAAAGATCTTAGTATTCAAAAAATACAGTCCTTAGAATATAAGGAACAACAGCTCTTACATCTTAAAGAAGAAATCAAAACAATTAGAATAGAGAAGCAACTACAAGAAGACTTTTGGAAATAAAATAAAAGAGATCCAAGAAAAATTAGAAAGGGAATTATGTAGTCAGAATCCTACAGCTTTTTGGAATAGGCAAAAGCACCAAGTCAGCCTACCCTATGTCAAAGATTTTAGGGAAATCAATATTCCAACAAAAGCTAGACCTATTCAAATGAACGCAGAATTGTTAGAATATTGTAAGAAAGAAATCTCAGATCTCTTAGACAAAAAGCTAATTAGACCAAGTAGGTCTCCTTGGTCATGTTAAACCTTTTATGTCGAGAAAGCCTCAGAATTAGAAAGAAGAACCCCAAGATTAATCATTAACTATAAACCTTTAAACAAAGTCTTAGAATGGATTAGATACCCTATTCCTAACAAAAAAGGCTTATTATCCAGACTTTACAAGGCAAAAGTATTTTCTAAGTTCGATATGAAATCAGGATTTTGGCAGATATAAATTAAAGAATCAGATAGATATAAAACAACCTTCACGGTGCCCTTTGGACATTACAAGTGGAACTAATGCCCTTTGGACTTAAGAATGCTCCTAGTGAATTCCAGAATATGATGAATGAAAATTTTAACTCAGACTCTCAGTTCATAATAATTACATAGACGATGTTTTGATCTTCTCAAAAGACTTGACACAGCATGTCAAACATATTAGGCATTCTCATAATCTAGCAAAACATATGGATTAGTGATCTCAGCTCCTAAAATAAAAATTTTTCAAACTAGAATAAGATTCTTAGGACACTATATCTATCAAGGAACTATTAAACCTATTGAAAGATCAATAGAATTTGCAGATAAATTTCCAAATGAAATCAAAGAGAAAAATCAGCTACAAAGATTTTTAGGATGCCTTAACTACATAGCAGATTTTGTCCCAAACCTAATAATTTTCTTAGAATATTTATATGCCCAGCTTAGGAAAAAGAAACCCAGCTGGACAGAAGAACAGACTCAAGTAGTTAGAAAGGTTAAAACACTAGTCAGGAAACTTCCCTGCCTAGAGCTATTGAACCCAGAAGCATTAGTAATAGTTGAAACAGATGCCTCAGAAATAGGATTTGCAGGAATCCTCAAGCAAAAAATCAATAACAAAGAAAGTTTAGTTAGATATCATTCAGGAATTTGGAATGACACCCAAAAAAATTATAGCACAATAAAAAAGGAGATTTTATCGATCGTTTCTTGCATTCAGAAGTTTCAAGAAGACTTGTATTTCAAAAAATTCCTTCTTAGAATAGATTGCAAATCAGCAAAAGATATTTTGGAAAAGGACGTTGAAAACCTTGTTTCCAAACAGATTTTTTCCCGATGGCAAGCGATCTTATCGGTATTTGATTTTGAGATAGAATTTTTAAAAGGAACAGAAAATAGTCTACAGACTTCCTGACTAGATAATTTCTTACAGGAACAAAATGTCAGAAAAACCCAGAACCGAGGCTTCCTACGCCAAGCCAATGACTCTCATGCCACTCAGAACTATTACCCCTATAAAAAACCAGTATTCAGCTCTTGCATCATCCTCCCAGAGCTATTCCCAAGCGACATATAAATGGTTACGTCCTAGTCCTAACACAGCCAGGCCCAGTCTACCTCCTAATTCTATTACTATTCCAAAACAAAAAAGGCCCAGTCCGACCAACCCGACCAACCCTAACACGACCAGGCCCAATCCATTCAGACAGACTCCAGTCAATCCATACATCTCCAAGAGTTGTTCTCTAACAGTAAAACTTTTGAAAAAGGATGAAATAAGTGACCAACAAACCCCCAGATTATCTAGAGTATTCCCTTCAGTAAATGGAACAATTACTCAGTGCCATTTGCCTAAAGGGTATCAAACATCCTTAAAAACCCAGGAATATTATGAGTTTATTCTGGTAGATTCAGACTCTGCAGAAATAACTCATACTCCAGAAGCCAACTCAAAGATGACAGCCTACTCCAAATGTAAAATCTTGAAGTTTGTTACCAAAGAAGAGTGGGAAACCCATACCAAGCCAGAATCTTTTCCCAGACCTATTCACCTTCTCAGTATAATTATTTTGACTACCAAGAAGCTTGGTTTAAGGCCTTCTATCTTAAACCCACAAACCACAGTTGGTTTTTCAACTTTTGTCAAAAATTTAACAAGAAAATCCCAAGTTGGGTCCACAATTAGTGGGTCTACTTTGGATTAACCAAAGACATATTACCAGAAGAAATACAACAATCATAGACTTACTTCCAAGACAATCTCAGAACAACAGCATATGGAAATAAAGCCATCATGTCTCAGTAGAATTTCAAGTTCCTTGGATCTTAGGATGGGACTTCGCCATCGGCAGAAGTTTAGACCATCACTATCCACCCATCCTAGAAAGAAGGTTCAGAATTAAATGGTGGAAGAACTTCCAATAAAAAAGACTTAAAGAAAAAATTATTAGAAGAATTATCCAACTTGGAGATTCAAACGATGAAGAAGACATTGGATCATCTCAACCAGAACCAACAATGCAATTTGCCCAAGACCCTTATGAAGATTATGACATCATATAATCATCATAAGGAGGATAACAAGGCCTTCCAGATAGGCTCTACACAGCGTAGTATAATCACATTGGCCATCCGCTAGTCAGCAGTCCAGCCTGCCGATCCCAGTGGTAGCTCAGATCATACGAATTTAGCCTGCTAACTATCATGACAGCCCAGTCCAACAACATTGGCGATCAGCCGGCATAGACAATACCAATCTTCCGCAGTCACAGCATGTGAAGCTTCAGTCATCCTGTCAGACCTTTTTGATTTTTGAGAGCACTGTCCTGAAAAAGGTCACAAATGTAGCCATACATGTGCTGTAGTGCTCGCCAAATATCCCAAACCATTGTACCTTTTTGGTGCGGTTCCAGGCTCCACTTTCAATTATTGTCCTAACCCACTGTTTATCCTCTATTCATCACTGTTCATCCACTATTCATCACTATTCACTAGAACCCGTGACTTTCAATTATTGTCCTGACCCACTGTTCATCCACTGTTCATCACTGTTCACTAGAACCCATGACCCTCAATTATTGTCCTTTAAAGCCCTTATTGCGAGCACCAGCTCCATTATTGTCCTTTGAAGACATTATTGCCAGCTCCCTTCCTCAGCTATAAAAGGGAAGGAACTCCTCTCATCCAGGGCATCGCCATCTTCACCCAAACCATTCGCATCCACTCCTCATACTCCGCCAGCCTCTATCTAACCCATCAATCACTCAGCCCATTACTTAACCATCTATCCAAAACCACTCTAGAAAACCTAGCCTATCCCAGCTTACCTCGCCATCACCTATCTCTAAAAACGCTTTACGCCTCCATGGATCCTTCCCAGGAAACTTTTATATTTCTCAAGACCTTCTCGCCTTCACCAACCTTACCAGAGAACTGATAGACATGATGAGTTACATAAACTCCCAGTATGACCTGTACCCTGACCTTCAACCAATCTTCCAAGAATTCATGGGTATTATCACTCAAACCATCCTGTACCACTCCAACGAATTAGATCACTAGCTTGATCTCAGGGTCATTCCCAGCAGACTATAAGCAGAAGTAAGAGACCAGCTTTATGTAAAAATCTTTTATCAGTTTTCATGTAAATTATCATCTTTATGTAAGTTTTGTAAAAACTTTTAATAAGAAAGCTTGTAGCTTTTCTTCTCAGTGTTTTATAGACTACTCAACCTTACTATTCATCTTTACTATTCATTTTTACTGTTTACTTTTACTGTTCATCGGACTCTGTGTTTCTTATGGAATTTTCATTATTTTGAATCCGTATCTAATTCCACACCCAAATGGTATCAGAGCCATGTTAGATCACCATGCACACACACCATGTTTCTAAATCACAAAAATATCATGCCTCCTGAACGGGTATACGAAAGTAAACTTATGACCCATGGGAGTAATGAACTACGATCGGACTTGAAATTTTGTGATTAAGAAAGCTAGTCACATTAAAGGCACTCTTTCTAATAAAAGATTTGACCTTAGGAGACATTAGTCTCCAAAACTTTAGATCTCATTAAGTTATTGAACAATGGTTAAAATTTTGGTTAGGTTGTCCACTATGTTCCTAGGAGGAAACGTTGGTAAGCGTGAGTCCGTTGGTAAGCGTAAGATCAACAGAAGAGTGTAAGACTGGCAATGTTCCCAACAGTGTTTCCATCATCCCTAGGAGCCAAGATGAACAACATAATCAAAAAATTAGCTAAAGTTCAAAAACTAAGTGAGATAGAAAGTTTAGAAACTAATGAATCCCATGATCAGGACTTTTATTTAGAAGAAACCATTAATGCATTGACTAGATCAGTATCCCAAACAGAAATAGACATAACAAATAAGAAAATTCCAACAGTTAAATACAGCCAGATATATAAGAAAGGAAGTTTTGATTTCCTAGAAGAATACAGAATCAAAACTGCAGAACATAGTTTATCCATTAAACTAGAAAATGGCCAAACCAGTATGAGACTTTTCAGAAAAGAAGATATACAGTCTTTTAATACCAAATACAAATACATACATATAGCAGCTGTCCAAGTCGCCATAATACCAAATCATAGATTAGGAATGGACAAACCTATATTCATAGCATTAAAAGATAATCGCTTTAATGAAGCAAAAGATGCAGCCCTCAGTATTATTAGTACTAATGTCAGCTGGGGAACCATCTATTTTGAAAACTATCCAAACTTAAGTTCAGAAATAGACGGAGCTCTTAAAGACTCTTTAGTCATAGATATAAAAGCATCAGGATATGAGAACATAAAGCTAGGATATAATCCTCTCAGTATTGTTTACAGAATAATTTACAAAATAATGACTGCTAGAGTCAATGTTAAAGGAATAAGAAAGACACCAAAAGGAAAACCCTATTTTTAGTGGTAGATGAAAAACATCAAGCAATAGTACCTCAAATGTATAATTGGGAGGAAGTAGAAATTAAAAACAGTTGGTCCCTAGAGAAAATACAGCCTCCTAGAAGATCTGTTAGAGAAAACAGAATGATTAATGAGATAACCCTAGATGATAAAGGAAATGTCAATTATAATTTTAGAAGATCCTATAGTATGAGAAACCCTAGTATTGAAATAGGGGAAACCAGCACAAAAAAACCTAAAACTCAAAGGAGTTGACTTAGAACCAAACATCCCAAACCTATACTACGAAAGCACAAACTATTCCCCAACTTATTTCCTAGATGATGGAAGAAACTCCAAATCAACTAAATGTGATCTCCAAAAAATTCAAATCAACAAAGAAAACATTAGGAAAGATTTTAGAGCAAAATATAACAAAGAAAAGGTTGACCGGTTATGGAAAGCAACCAGCCCAGAAGAAAGAGAAAATCTAAAGCAAGAATACTATGATTTCATGAATAAACAAAAGTTAGAAATGCCCTGTTTTACATGGCTTGAACAAGCATGTAAAAATAGAAAAATTACAGATAAATATCATTTTAGATCGTTAGGAGTAATTTGGAAAACTATGAAAAATAAAGAAATAAACTCAGAACACATTCCTTTAGATGAATGCCTGATTAACTACAGAAATAAGTAGTCATTGCCTCTCCATTTAAAATCATTAAATCAGATAATGAAAGCTATCCAGCTACTAGCAATGAAATCAGGAAAATAGCCCAACAGAATAACTATAGCAACCAAGCTTTACATACTATGTCAGAACAGTTAGATAGAATAGAAAAAACCCTTGAACAAAAACTAAGGATCCAAAAATTATCAAAGAAGTAAAAATGCAGAAACCTCTTTTCCAAATAGATAACAGTTGGAAAAAGAGTTTAAAAGCAAGGAAGATAGAATCGTAGACCAACTGACAGACAGACTTAAGGGAATTAGATTAAACATGATTTCATCTCAAGAATCTGAAAATTAGATAAATAAAATAAAACACGAAGGACAAACATACTATCATACACAAAAAAATTATTACCCCAGACCAACTCCACCTGACATTCAGTTTGAGGAAAGGAAAAGTTTTAGAAGATAAGCATATAGTGGTGGAGCAGTCTATGAATGGAATCTAGACGACATATCAGAAAGAGAAATCTGGAATCTCTTATTAGAAATGATTATGGCCGCAGGAGCCCTTACAGCCACAAACATATATGAGGAAAACACCATGAAAATCATAGTCCAGGGATTCACTAGACAACTAGAGGGATGGTGGAACAGATATCTTAAACCTGAAGATAGAGAAAGAATAAGAACTAGCACAAAAATCGTAGTCAAACCAGAATCATCTGAAGCAACGGAAGAGCCCAATGGAGTAGATATCTTAATCCACGCAATATACAGACACTTCGTAGGATCAAGAGACACGAAGCAAGAAAGCAACAAAATGCTTTTGATGAAACTTAGATGTCCTAAAATGCAAGATTTTAGATGGTATAGAGATACATTTCTATGTAGAGTCCTAGAAAGGAAAGACTGCAGGTCTTCTATCTGGAAAGAAAAGTTTATCTCAGAATTATCCAGTCTATTTTCAGAAAAAGTTAGTGAAGCCTTGACAGAAGAACACCAAGGCAACATTAACTGGGAAAATATCACTTATGGTGACATTTGTGGAACCATTAACAAAATAGCACTTAAGATATGCACAGAAATGAAGCTTCAATCTAAATTAAAAAGAGGCGAGATAACAACTAGAAAAGAATTAAGAGGATTTTGAGATAATATGGTTATGAAGTACTAGTACCTCCTTCTAAGAAAAAAAAAAGCCAGCAAAAAGCTAGAAAAGCCAAAATACTATAAAACAAAACCAAGTAAACAAAAAGAAGAAGAAGAATATTCAGAGATCAGAAGACCAAAGAAGTTCCTAAATAGAAAAAGGAACACAAATCTCAACCAAAAAGGAAAAAAACCCCAACGTGTTATAGATGTGGAAAGAAAGGCCACTATAGCAAAAATTGTAGAAAATATAAAGTATCCAAAATCCAGGAAATAGACATTTCAGAAAACCAGAAAGAAAAAATATTAAGATTAATATTGCCAGATAGTGAGGAAAGCTACCCCTCAGATCTAGAAAATAGTTTAGAAGATGATCAAATCAACCTAATAGAAGAAAATAAGAATTCTTCAGATGAAGAAGAAGAAACCTCCTCCGAAGACCTAGATGAAATTGCTCTACGCGGGTGTACCAAAAACCTTAGAATAAATATGATTAGAAACAAAAGAAGTGATTTGCTCATGATATCATAGAAAAAATTGATAACCCGGAATTAAGAAAAGAATACATAGAAGAACTTAAAAAAGAATTACAGCCTAAACCGAAGAAAGAAGTTTTAAGCTTGCCAGAAATAATTAAACAAAAAGATCAAGAGGAAAAACTTAAAACAGTCCCAATCCATCAACTCCAAAAGGAAGTTAAACAAATCAAAGCAGAAATTAAGAAACTAAAGTCAGATATAGAGGTACCAAAGAAACCAAATAAAGGAAAAGAAGTTCTTCAAGAAGAAGACAGTGAACAGGAAAGTTACCTGAACAAGATCACTACAGTAAAGATTCAAAAATGGCATATCAGAGTTAGACTAGAAGTCCAAAACGAAACTAGAGATACATATGCCCTAGTAGACTCAGGAGCAGATATAAACTGTATTCCAGAAGGACTATTCCCTAGAAAATACTATGAAGAAACATCTGAAAATCTTTATACTGCATATAATGAAAGCCTTAGGATCAGATACAAAATATCAAATGTACATGTTTGCCAAGATAGCGTTTGCTTCAAGACAACATTCATAGTAGCCAAAGATGTTGAGACTATTATTCTAGGAACATCATTCCTGATCCTTCCCTACCATATGCAAATCGATGAAAATGGAATATCAACTCACGTTTTCGGAAACAAAGTCACCTTTGGATTTGTGAATCCT
Source organism: Calamus simplicifolius (assembly GCA_900491605.1). Lineage (NCBI taxonomy): Eukaryota > Viridiplantae > Streptophyta > Magnoliopsida > Arecales > Arecaceae > Calamus > Calamus simplicifolius. The sequence goes on along the minus strand of UESW01003157.1, from coordinate 83,915 downwards.
ACCAAGACCAAAGAAGTTAACCTGTTAAAAGTTCTTAGTATTCAAAAAATACAGTCCTTAGAATATAAGGAACAACAGCTCTTACATCTTAAAGAAGAAATCAAAACAACTAGAATAGAGAAGCAATTACAAGAAGACTTTTGAAAAAATAAAATAAAAGAGTTCCAAGAAAAATTAGTAAAGGGATTATGTAGTCAGAATCCTATCGCTTTTTGGAATAGGCAAAAACACCAAGTCAGCCTACCCTATGTCAAAGATTTTAGGGAAATCAATATTCTAACAAAAGCTAGACCTATTCAAATGAACGCAGAATTGTTATAATATTGTAATTAAACCTTTAAACAAAGTCTTAGAATGGATTAGATAGCCTATTCCTAACAAAAAAGACTTATTATCCAGACCTTACAAGGCAAAAGTATTTTCTAAGTTCGATATAAAATCAGGATTTTGGCAGATACAAATTAAAGAATCAGATAGATATAAAACAGCCTTCACGGTGCCCTTTGGACATTACGAGTGGAACGTAATGCCCTTTGGACTTAAGAATGCTTCTAGTGAATTCTAGAATATGATGAATGGAATTTTTAACTCAAACTCTCAGTTCATAATAGTTTACATAGACAATGTTTTGATCTTCCCAGAAGACTTGACACAGTATGTCAAACATATTAGGCATATTCATAATCTAACAAAACATAATGGATTAGTGATCTTAGCCCCTATGATAAAAATTTTTCAAACTAGAATAAGATTCTTAGGACACTATATCTATCAAGGAACTATTAAACCTATTGAAAGATTAATAGAATTTGCAGATAAATTTCCAGATGAAATCAAAGAGAAAAATCAGCTATAAAGATTTTTAGGATGCCTTAACTACATAGCAGATATTGTCTCAAACCTAAGAATTTTTTTAAAACCTTTATATGCCCAGCTTAGAAGAAAGAAACCTAGCTGGACAGAAGAACAGACTCAAGTAGTTAGAAAGGTTACAACACTAGTCAGGAAACTTCCCTGCCTAGAGCTATTGAACCCAGAAGCATTAGTAATAGTTGAAACAGATGCCTCAGAAATAGGATTTGGAGGAATCCTCAAGCAAAAAATTAATAACAAAGAAAGTTTAGTTAGATATCATTCAGGAATTTGGAATGACACCCAGAAAAAATTATAACACAATAAAAAAGGAGATTTATCGATCGTTTCTTGCATTCAGAAGTTTCAAGAAAACTTGTATTTCAAAAAATTCCTTCTTAGAATAGATTGCAAATCAGCAAAAGATATTTTGGAAAAAGACGTTGAAAACCTTGTTTCCAAATAGATTTTTGTCCGATGGCAAGCGATCTTATCGGTATTTGATTTTGAGATAGAATTTTTAAAAGGAACAGAAAACACTCTACTAGACTTCCTGACTAGAGAATTTCTTACAGGAACAAAATATCAGAAAAATCCAGAACCAAGGCTTCCTACGCCAAGCTAATGACTCTCATGCCACTCAGAACTATTACCCCTATAAAAAACCAGTATTCAGCTCTTGCATCATCCTCCCAGAGCTATTCCCAAGCCACACAGAAATGGTCACCTCCTAGTCCTAACACAGCCAGGCCCAGTCTACCTCCTAATCCTAGCACTATTCCAAATCAAACAAGGCCCAGTCTGACCAACCCGACCAACCCTAACACGACCAGGCCCAGTCCATCTAGATAGACTCCAGCCAATCCTTATATCTCCAAGAGTTGTTCTCTAACAGTAAAACTTTTGGAAAAGGATGAAATAAGTGACCAACAAACCCTCAGATTATCCAGAATATTCCCTTCAGTAAATGGAACAATTACTCAGTACCATTTGCCTAAAGGGTATCGAACACCCTTAAAAACCCAGGAATATTATGAGTTTATTCTGGTAGATTCAGACTCTGCAGAAATAACTCATACTTCAGAACCCAACTCAAAGACGACAGCCTACTCCAAATGTAAAATCTTGAAGTTTGTTACCAAAGAAGAGTGGAGAAACCCATACCAAGCCAGAATCTTTTCCTAGACCTATTCACCTTCCCAGTATAATTATTTTGGCTACCAAGAAGCTTGGATTAAGGCCTTCTATCTTAAAACAATAAACCACAGTTGGTTTTTCAGCTTTTGTCAAAATTTAACAAGAAAATCCCAAGTTGGGTCCACAATTGGTGGGTCTACTTTGGATTAACCAAAGACATTTTACCAGAAGAAATATAGCAATTATGGACTCACTTCCAAGACAATCTCAGAACAACAACATATGGAAATAAATCCATCATGTTCTTAGTAGAATTTCAAGTTCCTTGGATCTTAGGATGGAACTTCGCCATCGACATAAGTTTAGACCATCAGTATCCACCCATCCTAGAAAGAAGGTTCAGTATTAAACGGTGGAAGAACTTCCAATCAGGAGAATGATTATTAATAAGTAATATCCGATTATGGTCAATTACTTATAGTAATCTTCAATAGTTTCCAAAACCAGAAAAGAGTCCAGCCTCTCCATCTCCAGGTAAAACTCCCAGTAAAAAGACTTAAAGAAAAAATTATTCGAAGAATTATCACAACTTGGAGATTCAGACGATAAGAAGACATTGGATCATCTCAACCAGAACCAGCAATGCATTTTTCCTAAGACCCTTATGAAGATTATGCATCATGTAATCATCATAAGGAGGATAACAAGGCCTTCCAGATAGGCTCTACGTAGCGCAGTACAATCATATTGGCCATCCGCCAGTCAGCAGTCCAGCCTGTTGATCCAAGTGGTAGCCCAGATCATCCGAATTCAGCCTGCTAACTATCATGTTAGCCTAGTCCAACAACATTGGCGATCAGCCAGCACAGACAGTACCAATCTCCAACAGTCACAACAAGTGAAGCTCCAGTCACCATGTCAGACCTTTTTGACTTTTGAGACCACTGTCCTGAAAAAGGTCACAAATGCAGCCGTACATGTGCTGTAGTGCTTGCCAAATATCCCAATCCATTGTACCTTTTTGGTGCGGTTCCAGACTCCACTTTCAATTATTGTCCTGACCCACTGTTCATCCACTATTCATTACTGTTCATCCACTATTCATCACTGTTCACTAGAACCCGTGACTTTCAATTATTGTCCTGACCCATTGTTCATCTACTGTTCATCACTATTCACTAGAACTCGTGACCCTCAATTATTGTCCTTTAAAGTACGGTTCCAGGCTCCACTTTCCAGGCTCCACTTTCAATTATTGTCCTAACCCACTGTTCATCCACTATTCATCACTGTTCACTAGAACCCATCACTTTTAATTATTGTCTGTTCATCACTGTTCACTAGAACCCGTGACCCTCAATTATTGTCCTTTAAAGCCCTTATTGCCAGCACCAGCTCCATTATTGTCCTTTGAAGACATTATTGCCAACTCCCTTCCTCAGCTATAAAAGGGAAGGAACTCCTCTCATCCAGGGCATCGCCATTTTCACCCAAACCATCCACATCCACTCCTCACACTCCGCCAGCCTCTATCTAACCCATCAATCACTCAGCCCATTACTTAACCATCTGTCCAGAACCACTCTAGAAAACCTAGCCTCATCGTAGCTTACCTCGCCATCACCTATTCTCTGAAAACCCTTTACACCTCCATGGATCCTTCCCAGGAAAACTTTTATATTTCTCAAGACCTTCTCGCCTTCACCAACCTTACCAGAGAGCTGATAGACATGATGAGTTACATAAACTCATAGTATGACCTGTACCCTGACCTTCAACCAATCTTCCAGGAATCCATGGGTATTATCACTCAGACCATCCTGTACCACTCCGATGAATTAGACCACCAACTTGATCTCATGGTCATTCCCAGCAGACTATAAGCAGAAGTAAGAGGCCAGCTTTATGTAAAAATCTTTTATTAGTTTTCATGTAAATTATCAGCTTTATGTAAGTTTTCTAAAAACTTTTCAATAAGAAAGCTTGCAGCTTTTGTTCTCAGTGTTTTATAGACTATTCAACCTCACTATTCATCTTTACTATTCATCTTTACTGTTCATTTTTACTGTTCACTATGGAATTTTCATTATTTTGAATTCCGTATCCAATTCCGCACCCAAATGGTATCAGAGCCCTGTTAGATCACCACGCATGCACACACCATGTTTCTAAATCACAAAAATATCATGCCTTCTGAGCGGGTATATGAAAGTATACTTATGACCCATGGGAGTAATGAGCTACTGCCGGACGTAAAATTTTGTTTTTAAGAAAGCTAGTCACATTAAAGGCACTCTTTCTAATAAAAGATTTAACCTTAGGAAACATTAGTCTCCAAAACTTTAGATCTCATTAAGTTATTGAACAATGGTTAAAATTTTGGTTAGGTTGTCCACTAGGTTCCTAGGAGGAAACGTTGGTATAAGTCCATTGGTAAGCATAAGACCAGTAGAAGAGCGTAAGACTGACAGTGTTCCGATAGTGTTCCCATCATCCCTAGGAGCCAAGATGAACAACATAATCAAAAAATTAGCTAAAGTTCAAAAACTAAGTGAGATAGAAAGTTTAGAAACTAATGAATCCCAAGATCAGGACTTTTATTCAGAAGAAACCATTAATGTATTGACTAGATCAGTATCCCAAACAGAAATAGACATAACAAAAAAGAAAATTCCAATAGTTAAATACAGCCAGATATATAAGGAAGGAAGTTTTGATTTCCTAGAAGAATACAGAATCAAAACTGCAGAACATAGTTTATCCATTAAACTAGAAAATGACCAAATCAGTATTAGACTTTTCAGAAAAGAAGATATACAATCTTTAATACCAAATACAAATACATACATATAGCAGCAGTCCAAGTCGCTATAATACCAAATCATAGATTAGGAATGGATAAACCTATATTCATAGTATTAAAAGATAATCGCTTTAATGAAGTAATAGATACAGCCCTTAGTATTATTAGTACTAATGTCAGCTGGGGACCCATCTATTTTGAAAACTATCCAAACATAAGTTCAGAAATAGACGGAGCTCTTAAAGACTCTTTAGTTATAGATATAAAAGCATCAGAACATAAAGCCAGAATATAATCCTCTCATTATTATTTACAGAATAATAATGAAAATGATGACTACCAGAGTCAATGCTAAAGGATAAGAATACACCGAAAGGAAAAACCTTATTTTTAGTGGAAGATAAAAAAACATCAAGCAATAGTACCTCAAATGTATAATTAGAAGGAAGTAGAAATTAAAAACAGTTGGACCCTAAAGAAAATACGGCCTCCTAGAAGATCTATTAGAGAAAACAGAATGATTAATGAGATAACCCAAGATGACAAAGGAAATGTCAATTACAATTTTAGAAGATCCTATAGTATGAGAAACCCTAGTATTGAAATAGGGGAAACCAGCACAAAAAACCTGAAACTCAAAGGAGTTGACTTAGAACCAAACATCCCAAACCTATACTACGAAAGCACAAACTATTCCTCAACTTATTCTCAGATGATGGAAGAAACTCCAAATCAACTAAACGTGATCTTCAAAAAATTTGAAATCAACAAAGAAAACATTAGGAAAGATTTTAGAGCAAAATATAACAAAGAAAAGTTTGACTGGTTATGGAAAGCAACCAGTCCAGAAGAAAGAGAAGATCTAAATCAAGAATACTATGATTTCATGAATAAACAAAAGTTAGAAATGCCCTATTTTACATAGCTTTAACAAGCATGTAAAAATAGAAAAATTACAGATAAATATCCTTTCAGATCGTTAGGAGTAATTTGAAAAACTATAAAAATAAAGAAATAAACTCAGAACACATTCCTTTAGATGAATGCCTGATTAACTGCAGAAATCAAGTAGTCATTGCCTCTCCATTTAAAATCATTAAACCAGATAATGAAAGCTATCCAGCTACTAGCAATGAAATCAGAAAAATAGTCCAACAAAATAACTATAGCAACCAAGCTTTACATACTATGTCAGAACAGTTAGATAGAATAGAAAAAACCCTTGAATAAGAAACTAAGGATCCAAAAATTATCAAAGAAGTAAAAATGTAGAAACCTCTTTTCCAAATAGATAACAGTTGGGGAAAAGAGTTTAAAAGCAAGGAAGATAGAATCGTAGACTAACTGACAAATAGACTTAAGGGAATTAGATTAAACATGATTTCATCTCAAGAATCTAAAAATCAGATAAATAAAATAAAACACGAAGGACAAACATACTATCATACACAAAAAAATTATTACCCCAGATCAACTCCACCTAACATTCAGTTTGAGGAAAGGAAAAGTTTTAGAAGAGAAGAATATAGTGGTGGAGCAGTCTACGAATGGAATCTAGACGGCATGTCAGAAAGAGAAATCTGGAATCTCTTATTAGAAATGATTATGGCCGCAGGAGCCCTTACAGCACAAACACACCTGAGGAAAATACCATGAAAATCCAAGTCCAGGGATTCACTGGACCACTAGAGGTATGGTGGAATAGATATTTTAAACCTGAAGATAGAGAAAAAATAAGAACTCGCACAAATATCGTAGTCAAACCAGAATCATCTGAAGCAACGTAAGAGCCCAATGGAGTAGATACCTTAATCCACGCAATATACAGACACTTCGTAAGATCAAAAGACACGAAGCAAGAAAGCAACAAAATGCTTTTGATGAAACTTAGATGTCCTAAAATGCAAGATTTTAGATGGTATAAAGATACATTTATATGTAGAGTCCTAAAAAGGGAAGACTGCATGTCTCCTTTCTGAAAAGAAAATTTTATCTCAGGATTACCCAGTCTATTTTAAGAAAAAGTAAGTGAAGCCTTAACAGAAGAACACCAAGGCAACATTAACTGAAAAAATGTCACTTATGGCGACATTTGTGGAACCATTAACAAAGCAGCACTTAAGATATGCACAGAAATGAAGCTTCAATCTAAATTAAAAAGAGACGAGATAACAACTAAAAAAGAATTAGGATGATTTTGCAGACAATATGGTTATGAAGTACGAGTACCTCGTTCTAAGAAAAATAAAAAGGCTAGCAAAGAACTAGAAAAGCCAAAATACTATAAAACAAAACCAAGTAAACAAAAAGAAGGAAGAAGAATATTCAGATATCAGAAGACCAGAGAAGTTCCTAAATGGAAAAAGGAACACAAATCTCAACCAAAAAGGGAAAAAAACCCCAACGTGTTATGGATGTGGAAAGAAAGGCCACTATAGCAGAAATTGTAGAAAATATAAAGTATCCCAAATGAAGGAAATGGATAGTCCAGAAAAACCAGAAAGAAAAATATTAAGTTAATATTGTCAGACAGTGAGGAAAGCTACCCCTTAGATCTAGAAAATAGTTCAGAAGATGATCAAATCAACCTAATAGAAGAAAATGAGAATTCTTCAGATGAAGAAGAAGAAACCTCCTCCGAAGACCTAGATGAAATTGCACTATGCGGGTGTACCGAAAACCTTAGAATAAATATGATTAGAAACAAAAGAAGTGATTTGCTCATAGATATCATAGAAAAAATTGATAACCCGAAAATTAAGAAAAGAATACATAGAAGAACTTAAAAAAGAATTACAGCTTAAACCGAAGAAAGAAGTTTTAAGCTTGCTAGAAATAATTAAACAAAAAGATCAAGAGGAAAAACTTAAAACATACCCAATCCATCAACTCTAAAAGGAAGTTAAACAAATCAAAACAGAAATTAAGAAACTAAAGTCAGATATAGAGGAACTAAAGAAACCAAATAAAGGAAAAGAAGTTCTTCAAGAAGAAGACAGTGAACAGAAAAATTACCTGAACAAGATTACTACTATAAAGGTTCAAAAATGGCATATCAGAGTTAGACTGATAGTCCAAAATGAAACTAGAGATACATATGCCCTAGTAGACTTAGGAGCAGATATGAACTGTATCCCAGAAGGACTATTCCCTTGAAAATACTATGAAGAAATATCTGAAAATCTTATACTGCAAATAATGAAAGCCTTAGGATCAGATACAAATATCAAACGTACATGTTTGCCAAGATAGCGTTTGCTTCAAGACAACATTCATAGTAGCCAAAGATGTTCACACTATTATTCTAGGAACACCATTCTTGACCCTTCTCTACTATATGAAAATCGATGAAAATGAAATATCAACTCACGTTTTCGGAAACAAAGTCACTTTTGGATTTGTGAATCTTACCAAGACCAAAGAAGTCAACCTCTTAAATGATCTTAGTATTCAAAAAATATAGTCCTTAGAATATAAGGAACAACAGCTCTTACATCTTAAAGAAGAAATCAAAACAATCAGAATAGAGAAGCAATTACAAGAAGACTTTTGGAAAAATAAAATAAAAGAGATCCAAGAAAAATAGAAAGGATTATGTAGTCAAAATCCTACAGCTTTTTGGAATAGGCAAAAGCACCAAGTCAGCCTACCCTATGTCAAAGATTTTAGGGAAATCAATATTCCAACAAAAGCTAGACCTATTCAAATGAACGCAGAATTATTAGAATATTGTAAGAAAGAAATCTCAGATCTCCTAAACAAAAAACTTAATTAGACCAAGTAGGTCTCATTGGTCATGTTTAGCCTTTTATGTCCAGAAAGCCTCAGAATTAGAAAGAGGAACCCCAAGATTGGCCATTAAATATAAACCTTTAAACAAAGTCTTAGAATGGATTAGATACCCTATTCCTAACAAAAAGACTTATTATCCAGACTTTACAAGGAAAAAGTATTTTCTAAGTTCGATATGAAATCAAGATTTTGGCAGATACAAATTAAAGAATCAGATAGATATAAAACAGCCTTCACGGTGCCCTTTGGACATATGAGCGGAACGTAATGCCCTTTGGACTTAAGAATGCTCCTAGTGAATTTCAGAATATGATAAATAAAATTTTTAACTCAGACTCTCAGTTCATAATAGTTTACATAGATGATGTTTTAATCTTCTCAGAAGACTTGACATAGCATGTCAAACATATTAGGCATTTTCATAATCTAGCAAAAATAATGGATTAGTGATCTCAGCCCCTAAGATAAAAATTTTGAAACTAGAATAAGATTCTTAAGACATTATATCTATCAAGGAACTATTAAACCTATTGAAAGATCTATAGAATTTGCAGATAAATTTTCAGATGAAATTCAAAAGAAAAATCAGCTACAAAGATTTTTAGGATGCCTTAACTACATAGCAAATTTTGTCCCAAACCTAAGAATTTTCTTAGAACCTTTATATGCCCAGCTTAGGAAAAAGAAACCCAGCTGGGCAGAAGAACAGACTCAAGTAGTTAGAAAGGTTAAAACACTAGTCAGGAAACTTTCCTGCCTAGAGCTATTGAACCCAGAAGCATTAGTAATAGTTGAAATAGATGCCTCAGAAATAGGATTTGGAGGAATCCTCAAGCAAAAATCAATAACAAAGAAAGTTTAGTTAGATATCATTCAGGAATTTGGAATGACACCCAGAAAAATTATAGCACAATAAAAAAGGAGATTTTATCGATCGTTTCTTGCATTCAGAAGTTTCAAGAATACTTGTATTTTAAAAAATTCCTTCTTAGAATAGATTGCAAATCAGCAAAAGATATTTTGGAAAAAGACGTTAAAAACCTTGTTTCCAAATAGATTTTGCCCGATGGCAAGCAATTTTATCTGTATTTGATTTTGAGATAGAATTTTTAAAAGGAATAGAAAATAGTCTACCAGACTTTCTGACTAGAGAATTTCTTACAGGAAAAATATCAGAAAAATCCAGATCATTTGAATTCAGCCTACTAAAGTCCGATGAACAATAAAATGAACAGTAAAGATGAATAGTAAAGATGAATAGTAAGGTTGAATAGTTAATAAAATACTGAGAAGAAAAGCTGCAAGCTTTCTTATTAAATTTTTTTACAAAACTTACATAAAGTTGATAATTATTGTCCACCTTTAATTATTGTCCTAACTCACTGTTCATCCACTATTCATCACTGTTCATCCACTATTCATCACTGCTCACTAGAACCTGTGATTTTCAATTATTATCCTGACCCACTATTCATCCACTGTTCATCACTGTTCACTAGAACCCATGACCCTCAATTATTGTCCTTTAAAGCCCTTATTGCCAGCACCAGCTCCATTATTGTCCTTTGAAGACATTATTGCCAGCTCCCTTCCTCAGCTATAAAAGGGAAGGAACTCCTCTCATCCAGGGCATCGCCATCTTCACCCAAACCATCCGCATCCACTCCTCACACTCCGCCAGCCTCTATCTAACCCATCAATCACTCAGCCCATTACTTAACCATCTATCCAGAACCACTCTAGAAAACCTAGCCTCATCCCAACTTACCTCACCATTACCTATTCTCTGAAAACCCTTTACACCTCCATGGATCCTTCCCAGGAAAACTTTTATATTTCTCAAGATCTTCTCGCCTTCACCAACCTTACCAGAGAACTGATAGACATGATGAGTTACATAAACTCCCAGTATGACCTGTACCCTGACCTTCAACTAATCTTCCAGGAATTCATGGGTATTATCACTTAGACCATCCTGTACCACTCTGACGAATTAGACCACCAGCTTGATCTCAGGGTCATTCCCAGTAGACTATAAGCAGAAGTAAGAGGCCAGCTTTATGTAAAAATCTTTTATCAGTTTTCATGTAAATTATCAGCTTTATGTAAGTTTTGTAAAAACTTTTCAATAAGAAAGCTTGCAGCTTTTCTTCTCAGTATTTATAGACTATTCAACCTTACTATTCATCTTTACTATTCATTTTTACTGTTCATCGAACTCTTAGCAGGCTAAATTCGGATGATCTGGGCTGCCACTGGGATCGGCAGGGTGGACTGCTAACTAACGGATGGCCAATGTGATTGTACTGCGCTGTGTAGAGCCTATGATGTCATAATCTTCATAAGGGTCTTGGGTAAATTGCATTGCTGGTTCTGGTTGAGATGATCCAATGTCTTCTTCATCGTCTGAATCTACAAGTTGGGATAATTCTTCTGATAATTTTTTCTTTAAGTCTTTTTTACTAGGAGTTTTACTTGGAGATGGAGAGGCTGGACTCTTTTCTGGTTTTGGGAACTGTTGAAGATTATTATAAGTAATTAACCATAATCGAATATTATTAATAATTGTTCCCCTGATTGGAAGTTCTTCCATCATTTAATTCTGAACCTTCTTTCTAAGATGGGTGGATACTGATGGTCTAAACTTCTGCCGATGGCGAAGTCCCATCCTAAGATCCAAGGAACATGGAATTCTACTGAGAACATGATGGCTTTATTTCCATATGCTGTTGTTCTAAGATTGTCTTGGAAGTAAGTCCATGATTGCTGTATTTCTTCTGGTAATATGTCTTTGGTTAATCCAAAGTAGACCCACCAATTGTAGACTCAACTTCGGATTTTCTTGTTAAATTTTTGACAAAATCTGAAAAACCAACTGTGGTTTGTGGGTTTAAGGTAGAAGGCCTTAAACCAAGCTTCTTGGTAGTCAAAATAATTATACTGAGAAGGTGAATAGGTCTGGGAAAAGATTCTGGCTTGGTATGGGTTTCCCCACTCTTTTTGGTAACAAACTTTAAGATTTTACATTTGGAGTAGGCTGTCGTCTTTGAGTTGGGTTCTGGAGTATGAGTTATTTCTGCAGAGTCTGAATCTACCAGAATAAACTCATAATATTCCTGGGTTTTTAAGGGTGTTTGATACCCTTTAGGCAAATGGTACTGAGTAATTGTTCCATTTACTGAAGGGAATATTCTGGATAATCTGAGGATTTGTTGGTCACTTATTTCATCCTTTTCCAAAAGTTTTACTGTTAGAGAACAACTCTTGAGATGTAAGGATTGATTGGAGTCTGTCTGGATGGACTGGGCCTGGTGTATTAGGGTTGGTCGGGTTGGTCGGACTGGGCCTTGTTTATTTTGGAATAGTGCTAGGATTAGGAGGTAGACTGGGCCTGGCAGTGTTAGGACTAGGAGGTGCCATTTCTGTGTGGCTTGGGAATAGCTCTAGGAGGATGATGCAAGAGCTGAATACTGTTTTTTTAGGGGTAATAGTTATGAGTGGCATGAGAGTCATTGGCTTGGCGTAGAAGCCTTGGTTTTAGGTTTTTTTGACATTTTGTTCCTGTAAGAAATTCTTTAGTTAGGAAGTCTGGTAGACTATTTTCTGTTCCTTTTAAAAATTATATCTCAAAATCAAATACCGATAAGATCGCTTGCCATCGGGCAAAAATCTGTTTGGAAACAAGGTTTTCAACGTCTTTTTCCAAAATATCTTTTGCTAATTTGCAATCTATTATAAGAAGGAATTTTTTGAAATACAAGTATTCTTGAAACATTAATATAAGAAACGATGATAAAATCTTCTTTTTTATTGTGCTATAATTTTTCTGGGTATCATTCCAAATTTCTGAATGATATCTAACTAAACTTTCTTTGTTATTGATTTTTTGCTTGAGGATTCCTCAAATCCTATTTCTGAGGCATCTGTTTCAACTATTACTAATGCTTCTCGGTTCAATAGCTCTAGGCAGGGAAGTTTTCTGACTAGTGTTTTAACATTTCTAACTACTTGAGTCTGTTCTTCTGTCCAGTTGGGTTTCTTTTTCCTAAGCTGGGCATATAAAGGTTCTAAGAAAATTCTTAGGTTTGGGATAAAACCTGCTATGTAGTTAAGGCATCCTAAAAATCTTTGTAGTTGATTTTTCTCTTTGATTTCATCTGAAAATTTATCTGCAAATTCTATTAATCTTTCAATAGGTTTAATAGTTCCTTGATAGATATAGTGTCCTAAGAATCTTATTCAAGTTTGAAAAATTTTTATCTTAGGGGCTGAGATCACTAATCCATTATGTTTTGCTAGATTATGAAAATGTCTAATATGTTTGACATGCTGTGTCAAGTCTTCTGAGAAGATCAAAACATCGTCTATGTAAACTATTATGAACTAAGAGTCTGATTTAAAAATTTCATTCATCATATTCTGGAATTCACTATGAGCATTCTTAAGTTCAAAGGGCATTACGTTCCACTCGTAATGTCCAAAGGGCACCGTGAAGGCTGTTTTATATCTATCTGATTCTTTAATTTGTATCTGCCAAAATCCTGATTTTATATCGAACTTAGAAAATACTTTTGCCTTGTAAAGTCTGAATAATAAGTCTTTTTTAGTTAGGAATAGGGTATCTAATCCATTCTAAGACTTTGTTTAAAGGTTTATAGTTAATGACTAATCTTGGGGTTCTTCTTTCTAATTCTGAGGCTTTCTGAACATAAAAGGCTGAACATGACCAAGGAGACCTACTTGGTCTAATTAGCTTTTTGTCTAGGAGATCTGAGATTTCTTTCTTACAATATTCTAATAATTCTGTGATATGATAGTATGTTTGTCCTTCGTATTTTATTTTATTTATCTGATTTTCAGATTCTTGAGATGAAATCATGTTTAATCTAATTCCCTTAAGTCTGTCTGTCAGTTGGTCTACGATTCTTTCTTCCTTGCTTTTAAACTCTGTTCCCTAACTGTTATCTATTTGGAAAAGAGGTTTCTGCATTTTTACTTCTTTGATAATTTTTGGATCCTTAGTTTCTTGTTCAAGGATTTTTTTCTATTCCATCTAACTGTTCTAACATAGTATGTAAAGCTTGGTTGCTATAGTTATTCTGTTGAGCTATTTTCCTGATTTCATTGCTAGTAGCTGGATAGCTTTTCATTATCTGGTTTAATGATTTTAAATGGAGAGGCAATGACTACTTGATTTCTGTAGTTAATCAGGCATTTATCTAAAGGAATGTGTTCTGAGTTTATTTCTTTTTTCCGTAGTTTTTCAAATTACTCCTAACGATCTGAAAAGATATTTATCTATATTTTTTTTATTTTTACATGCTTGTTCAAGCCATGTAAAAGGGCATTTCTAACTTTTGTTTATTCATGAAATCATAGTATTCTTGCTTTAGATCTTCTCTTTATTCTGGGCCGGTTGCTTTCCATAACCAGTCAACCTTTTCTTTGTTATATTTTGCTCTAAAATCTTTCCTAATGTTTTCTTTGTTGATTTCGAATTTTTTGAAGATCACGTTTAGTTGATTTGGAGTTTTCTTCCATCATCTGGGTGTAAGTTGGGGAATAGTTTGTGCTTTCGTAGTATAGGTTTGGGATGTTTGGTTCTAAGTCAACTCCTTTGAGTTTCAGGTTTTTTTGTGCTGGTTTCCCCTATTTCAATATTAGGGTTTCTCATACTATGGGATCTTCTAAAATTGTAATTGATATTTCCTTTGTCATCTTAGGTTATCTCATTAATCATTCTGTTTTCTCTAACAGATCTTCTAGGAGGCTGTATTTTCTCTAGGGTCCAACTGTTTTTAATTTCTACTTCCTTCCAATTATACATTTGAGGTACTATTGCTTGATATTTTTCATCTACCACTAAAAATATGATTTTTTCTTTTGGTGTTTTCTTATTCCTTTAGCATTGACTCTGGTAGTCATCATTTTGTAAATTATTCTGTAAACAATACTGAGAGGATTATATCCTGGCTTTATGTTCTCATATCCTGATACTTTTATATCTATGACTAAAGAGTCTTTAAGAGCTTCGTCTATTTTGAACTTAAGTTTGGACAATTTTCAAAATAAATGGGTCTCTAGCTAATATTAGTACTAATAATACTGAGGGCTGCATCTTTTGCTTCATTAAAGCGATCATATAAAAGTTAATTTTAATAATAAAATCAAATCGAACTAATGATCGATTCCTGGTTGAACCGGTTCGACCGGCCGACCTAATCCGATTTTTAAAATACTAAATTATATTGTAGTATATATGATGAAAATTTATAGGCATAGATCTAAGGAAAAGACTTTGTACACCATCCCCGTGCAGCAAGTCCTACGTGGGCTGCACCGCTCCTTCCTATTGGTCCACATGGATCCCATGTGGCCTGACATGATGGGACAGAATAGCAGGGAGATAATGTTACTTTTTGATCGCACATCCATTAAAAGTCGTTCAGCCTTTCACCATTGGTGTGAAGACAAAAATGCCCTTTCCCTCTAGCCTACTTCAACCCGCCATCTTATTTGGATTTTGCTGATAAAAAATCGTAAGGTTTGGCCTGGAAGAAGAGTATCCGAAGGAGGCAAAGCTCTGCCAAACGACATCCTTGCGCGCATTCAAGAGAACAAGATTCCCATCGTCGCGGAGACTGGCTGAAGTGACGAAGGAGTTGTGAGTGTTGCTGCTCCAGACCTCAGCTCCCTTCGAAGAGTCGAAGAGAACGAGACCTCCGGCCTCATTGAGTTGAAGAAACAAATTATATCCGATAGAAACATGAGCGCCGACAACCCATACAAGCGCCTGCTCGGAGGACGGATCGATCTCGAGTTGAAGCGAATGCCGACTTCATACTAGGTTCGTTAGGGCGGATAAAGAACTCCAATGCAAAGTTTCCATTGGGGGAGATCCAGGAATCACGCTTTGTAATCGAAAGCTTAGAAGCAAGAGGAATTCCCGAGCTTCGATATGAAAGAAGACAGTGGAACAGAGTAAGAAAATGGGGAACCAAAATAGGGTGTCGTGGGTTTTTGAGCAGGGTTTTGAACTAGGGTATCGTGGGTTTTGAACTAGAGTGTCGTGGGTCTTTAACTGGGGGTGTCATGGGTCTTGAACTAGGGGTGTCGTGGGTCTTGAACTGGGGGTGTCGTGGGTCTTGAACTAGGGGTATCGTGGGTCTTGAACTGGGGGTGTCGTGGGTCTTGAACTAGGGGTGTCATGGGTCTTTAACTAGGGGTGTCATGGGTCTTGAACTAGGGGTGTCATGGGCTTGAACTAAGGGTGTCGTGGGTCTTGAACTGGGGTATCGTGGATCTTGAACTAAGGGTGTCGTGGGTCTTGAACTAGGGTGTCATGGGTCTTTAACTAGGGGTGTCATGGGTCTTGAACTGGGGTGTCGTGGGTCTTGAACTGGGGTGCGTGGGTCTTAAAATGGGGGTGTCGTGGGTCTTGAACTAAGGTGTCATGGGTCTTAACTGGGGGTGTCATGGGTCTTGAACTAGGGGTGTCATGGGTCTTGAACTAGGGTGTCGTGGGTCTTGAACTAGAGGTGTCGTGAGTCTTGAACTGGGGGTGTCGTGGGTCTTGAACTAGGGTGTCATGGGTCTTGAACTGGGGTATCATGGGTCTTGAACTAGGGTGTCGTGGGTCTTGAACTAGGGTATCGTGGGTCTTTAAGACACACCCTAGTTCAAGACCCACGACACCCCTAGTTCAAGACCCATGACACCCCAGTTCAAGACCCACGACACCCTAGTTCAAGACCCTTGACACCCCTAGTTAAAGACCCATGACACCCCAGTTAAAGACCCACGATACCCCAGTTCAAGACCCACGACACCCTAGTTTAAGACCCACGATACCCCAATTCAAGACCCATGACACCCCAGTTCAAGACCCACGACACCCTAGTTTAAGACCCATGATACCCCTAGTTCAAGACCCACGACACCCCCAGTTCAAGACCCATGACACCCCAGTTCAAGACCCACGACACCCTAGTTCAAGACCCATGACACCCCTAGTTCAAGACCCATGACACCCCCAGTTAAAGACCCACGACACCCTAGTTCATAACCCATGATACCCTAGTTCAAAACCTTAAGACAAAGCATCAGTTCAAACCCACGACACCCTAGTTGGAAACCACGACACCCTAGTTCATAACCCACGACACCCTAGTTCAAAACCTTAAGACAAAGCATCAGTTCAAACCCACGACACCTTAGTTGGAAACCCACGACACCTTAGTTCATAACCCATGACACCCTAGTTCAAACCTTAAGACAAAGCATCAGTTTAAACCCACGACACCCTAGTTGGAAACCCACGACACCCTAGTTCATAACCCATGACACCCTAGTTCAAAACCTTAAGACAAAGCATCAGTTCAAAACCTACGACACCCTAGTTATAACCCACGACACCCTAGTTCAAAACCTTTCATCTCTTAAGGTTCAAAACCTTTCATTAGACCTGGACGGATCAAATCTATGTTGAATCTACGTGAATTCTATTTTGAATACGATGAAGGAGAAGCAGTGGATGAATTCATAAACAGCAGAAAGACTGGACCTGAACAGCCTTCTCTTGAGATGGCACGAGGTATACTAGGAAGGGGCTGGCTGCGATAATCCCCTGCTTCTCCTTCTGTGCAACGATATCACAAGCCGTGGAAACCAGCCAAGCGATCTGCTCTCTATTAGCACAGGCCCCACTCGTGTCCAATATATTCAACCCGGCAGAGCAGCACCTCCAGAACTCCATGCCCCAAGTGCTGGCCAAGAGATTCCCCTCCACACTTTCGTCGGACGTCCCTTCCGCGACCCAAGCATCTTGTATGGCATTCAGGCAGAGGATAAGAAACTTGGAGGGGCTGCTGTAGACCGAGAAGCCGCCATCTCCACCGCCCACTCCTCCGGGCTGCCGCTCCATCTCGTGGTTGGGGGCAACGTCGACCTGTTTTGCCTTCTTCTCAGGAGGACGGTTTTCCTCGGCGAGGGGAGGCGACTTTGCTTCGTTGTTTCCCTTTCGATCTGTCTTGAACTAGGGGTGTCGTGGGTCTTAAACTGGGGTGTCGTGGGTCTTGAACTAGGAGTGTCGTGGGTCTTGAACTGGGGTATCGTGGGTCTTGAACTAGGGTGTCGTGGGTCTTTAACTGGGGGTGTCATGGGTCTTGAACTAGGGTGTCATGGGTCTTGAACTAGGGTGTCGTGGGTCTTAAACTGGGGGTGTCGTGGGTCTTGAACTGGGGTGTCGTGGGTCTTGAACTAGGGAAGTCATAGGTCTTAAACTAGGGTGTCGTGGGTCTTGAACTGGGGTGTCATGGGTCTTGAACAGGGGTGTCGTGGTTCTTAAACTAGGGTGTCGTGGGTCTTGAACTGGGGTGTCGTGGGTCTTTAACTGGGGTGTCATGGGTCTTGAACTGGGGTATCGTGGGTCTTAAACTAGGGTGTCGTGGGTCTTGAACTGGGGGTGTCGTGGGTCTTTAACTGGGGTGTCATGGGTCTTGAACTGGAGTGTCGTGGGTCTTAAACTAGGGTGTCGTGGGTCTTTAATTAGGGTGTCGTAGGTCTTGAACTGGGGGTGTCGTGGGTCTTTAACTGGAGTGTCCTGGGTCTTAAACTAGGGTGTCGTGGGTCTTTAACTGGGGTGTCATGGGTCTTTAACTAGGGGTGTCAAGGGTCTTGAACTAGGGTATCGTGGGTCTTGAACTGGGGTGTCATGGGTCTTGAACTGGGGGTGTCGTGGGTCTTGTACTAGGGGTGTCATGGGTCTTAAACTAGGGTGTCGTGGGTCTTGAACTGGGGTATCATGGGTCTTGAACTGGGGTGTCGTGGGTCTTAAACTAGGGTGTCATGGGTCTTTAACTGGGTGTCATGGGTCTTTAACTAGGGGTGTCAATGGTCTTGAACTAGGGTGTCGTGGGTCTTGAACTGGGGTGTCATGGGTCTTGAACTAGGGGTGTCGTGGGTCTTGAACTAGGGTGTGTCTTAAAGACCCACGACACCCTAGTTCAAGACCCACGATACCCTAGTTCAAGACCCATGACACCCCCAGTTCAAGACCATGATACCCTAGTTCAAGACCCACGATACCCCTAGTTCAAGACCCATGACACCCCTAGTTCAAGACCCATGACACCCTAGTTCAAGACCCACGATACCCCCAGTTCAAGACCCACGATACCCAGTTCAAGACCCACGATACCCTAGTTCAAGACCCTTGACACCCCTAGTTCAAGACCCATGACACCCCCAGTTAAAGACCCATGACATCCTAATTCAAGACCCACGACACCCTTAGTTTAAGACCCACGACACCCCAGTTCAAGACCCACGACACCCCTAGTTCAAGACCCATGACACCCCCAGTTCAAGACCCACGACACTCCCAGTTCAAGACCCATGACACCCCTAGTTCAAGACCCATGACACCCTAGTTCAAAACCCACGATACCCTAGTTCAAAACCCTGCTCAAAAACCCACGACACCCTATTTTGGTTCCCCATTTCTTACTCTGTTCAACTGTCTTCTTTCATATCGAAGCTCGGGAAATTCCTCTTGGTTCTAAGCTTTCGGTTGCAAAGCGTGATTCCTGGATCTCCCCCGATGGAAACTTTGCATTGGAGTTCTTTAGCCGCCCTGACGAACCTAACCAGTATGAAGTCGGCATTCGCTTCAACTCGAGATCGATCCCGTTCTCCGAGCAGGCGCCTGTATGGGTTGCCGGCGCTCATGTTTCTGTCGGATATAATTCGTTTCTTCAACTCAATGAGGCCGGAGGTCTCGTTCTCTTCGACTCTTCGAAGGGAGCTGAGGTCTGGAGCAGCAACACTCACAACTCCTCCGTCGCTTCAGCCAGTCTCCGCGACGATGGGAATCTTGTTCTCTTCAATGCACACAAGGATGTCGTCTGGCAGAGCTTTGCCACTCCTTCGGATACTCTTCTTCCAGGCCAAAACCTTACGATTTTTTATCAGCAAAATCCAAATAAGATGGCGGGTTGAAGTAGGCTAGAGGGAAATGGTATTTTCGTCTTCACACCAATGGTGAAAGGCTGAACGACTTTTAATGGATGTACGATCAAAAAGTAACATTATCTCCCTGATATTCTGTCCCATCATGTCAGGCCACATGGGATCCATGTGGACCAATAGGAAGGAGTGGTGCAGCCCACGTAGGACTTGCTGCACCGGAGACGGTGTACAAAGTCTTTTCCTAGATCTAATAAAACAACTAGAGCAACTGGAATAAGGATTGATTATACTATGGTATATATGACGAAAATTTATAGGCACAAATCTAATAAAACAACTAGAACAACTAGAACACGGTATCTCTCTATGGTATGAGGTTTTAGAACAAATTTATATTTGACGATGAACCTCATGATATCATAATATTGTTTCAGATGGCTGTTCGTTTGTCGTTAGAAAGGAACTGATGTCTAGATCGGAGTTGGCTGATGGATCTTCAGACTATAACCTTTGGCCATCAAATGCTTTCAAATGTTATGTGGCTTACCATCGGCTGTGTTGTTGCCAATCTCAAACCGATTCTCATACCGGTTTTCCTCACTTTTGAAAAATGTGTTCACTGTTACATGAACTTTCTAGTTTTTATATTTTAGATAAATAAGAAAAATTATTATTATTATTATTATTATTATTATAAATGATGCTTTTTAAAAGGATGGGCAAAAAAAAAAGGGAATATCATATATTTTCAAGTTATTTTGCCTTTATTTCTTTTCTTCCTTTCTTTGATGGAAAAAATATAAGATATTTTTAAATTATTTTAATTTTTACTATTTAAAGTTATATTTTGCTAAAAAAATATTTTTATTTCAGTTATTAAACATGTTTTTATAAATATTTTTGATTTTCTATGAAAAATAGAACTATTCTTAAAATTAAATACACCACTATATTTTGTATCCATTGTTCATACTATATTATGGAAATTTATTTTTCTTAAAAAAAAAAAAAGAGATGGAGACCTAGCGGTGAAAATTGTATTATACTACCTATGGGCTGGTGTAGTCTGGCAAATGTGGGTTGCACCTGATATGGCCCGCAATGGACGGTATCGGATTACGTTGGACCAAAGGTTTGAAGGCCAAACGCTAATACGATCCAACAATGATCAGGAGAGATTTATCAAAATACCTTTTCCAAAAGTGATAAATAATTATATTCTGATAATATTTTGATTAATTTGGCATATAAAAAATAAAAAAAAAATGATGGGCTGTGAGCTAACATGTCCAACAAGCCATAGATCGCCGACCATGCTGCACTAAGGATTCATTGCAGGTCACAAGCCATGCTAATCTAACATGATTTATCTTGAAAAAATTTTTATGCATCAAAGGCTGTGCATAAAGGCACTTATCTGACGCGCACATTGTCTGTGCGCTTATACGATGGCCCATTGGGCCATGGTGCGCCTTACACGTGTTTGCATGGAAGTGTGACCGATGCGTATGCCCTTACTTTTTCGATTTATTTTACATCATTGGAAAGATCCGTTCATAATAAAAGTTGTATTATATTAATATTTGGCACACACCATCCAATTCTTAAATAAAAATCCTTTAGATGTTAAACAAGAGGTATCATTACCATCTAAATACTACCATTCCCATCTTAAGTTTCACATGGTCTTCCCTAATATGCTATACCTAATCATGGACTTTAAAAATCAGCCATATCCCTTTCATGAACCGGCTTGAGCTGAGTGGAACCCAACCACATACGCAAGTACAAATCACATAAAGTTTTCTCAAATAATCAATTGAAAAAGAACCCAACCACCACGGAATCAATTTCTTTAGCCTCGCCATTAGAAGCATAATATTCAATGAACTACATGAACAGTGGCTCATCATTTCCAAAAAGAAGGCATGCTGCCATCTTTACCAATGGCCAAAAAATACAAAAGCCATGATATGGCACTTGCCCTTCTACACCTTTAAAGAGGCATGGTAGGTTAAAAGTGCAAACTTGAAAGCAACATTCTCTGTTGTGCTTTATTTGCCCTACAACTCAACTCTCCATTGCTCATCAAGCCTTGACTTTGTTGAGCAGAAGGGGTAAATTTCCATTCTCCACCATTTTTTACCTTCGAATGGATACTAGTTAATGATGCCACATGATTTTAAAAATTGAACCAAATTAACCAATCGAAGAGATTCAATCAAAAATCGATTATTAGTTGATCCGATTTTATTATCAAAGCTAACTTTTATATGATCCGATTAAAATAAAAAAAATTTATTGAACCAATCGAATTCTGAGGCTGGGTTTGAAAAATCGATTCAATCCCGATTTTTAGATTTTTAGTTTTGATAAATGAAATTAGAGTTAGATTTTTTAAAAAATTTTAATTTTTATTTAAATTGATATTTATATTTTATTATTTTTATATTATTAAATTAAAAATTAATTATAATATTTTGATTTGATCAAACCAATTTATTCGATCGAACGATTAACCACAACCCCAAATGTCAAACCAATTTATTGTCTGATTCGATTTTTAAAACATTGGTGTCACCTACTAATAGTAAGGAAGAGACCGCAAACATAAAGTCGGGATGAAGCTAGAATAGCCTACACAATCTCTATAGATATTTTGTTGGACCAACATGAATGCAAGGTTTAAGCTAGAATCAAATATGAATTAATTGGTGCTTGCAAGTAGAGGCATGG
Organism: Calamus simplicifolius; assembly: GCA_900491605.1. Lineage (NCBI taxonomy): Eukaryota > Viridiplantae > Streptophyta > Magnoliopsida > Arecales > Arecaceae > Calamus > Calamus simplicifolius. The sequence goes on along the minus strand of UESW01003157.1, from coordinate 61,627 downwards.
AGGACAAGAGAGAGTCGTTTTCTTCTTCTTATTCTTCTTTTAAGCACTCCTTTCTAGCATGTTATAATTTTAAGATTTTTGGAAATAATAATTAAAAGTTGAGAAAGTTATTTTCATGGTCATTCCTTTCTACATGAGAACCAAAATTCCAGATTTGGATCTTAATTCTTAAATGGTGCATTTCTGATGTGAATCTCTTCTCCAAAGTCTAAGGCCAGAGAAAAATTTAAAGGTCTTTTAGAATTTTATCTAATCTCACTGTTTGATATTATCAATCAAAGAAGATAATACATTTTAATCATTCCATAAGATATTGAAGTATCACAAAAATTATGGTTTGGCCTTGAAAGTGTGCATGAGAATCTACGTTAAAATTTCTCATCATGTATATTTTATTTGAAAATTACTTTCTAACTTAATTTAATTTTTATTAAAAACTTACTTTGAAAACCCATATAAAATTGCATACCAAATAAAAGAATATTTTATTTTATAATTTTTTTTATTCATGATTTTTTAGATTGACAATATATCATAGATTTCCAAAATGCTTAAAAAAATATCTATCAAGTATAGACCTAATTATGGATAGGCTCACGGACTTCCGAATTAGCGTAAGCCAACCTAGATTAGAATCATCCACGGTTGAATTAGTTAGCATCAACCGAGTATCTCAACCCCCAATCACTGACCAAGGTCGATGGCCTTCATGGTTTGATGCTTGAAAACATGACGCATCGAATGATTCGATCCAATGGTCGCAGCCATATAGATTTGAAAGCACAGCGAATGACGTGGAGATGTGGAAAGAGTGGCACCAAGTGGCACCCTATATTTCCCAATTCTTATTACAATCGGCCAATCGGAAGACGAGGAGTGCGACGGAAGCTTGGCCTCCAAGCGGGAAATATACAGCACGCGTTTCCATTCGGCGGCCAGCTCGCCCTTTATAAACCCCCTTTTATTTCATTTCCCTCAACCCTCGTTCAAGCCGGGCGGCGCTTTCCTCCTCCACTCCACTACCTTGATCTCTTCTGTGTAAGCTCTTGTTCTTTAGATCTCAATCATCTAAGTTTTCTCTTTATTGCTTCGATCTATCCGCGATCTTTTCGATTTGGTGGGTTGAATCTCTACTTGGATGAGGCGTTGATTACTCTAACCTCAACTAGGGTTCTGTAGCTGTGATCAGTTCTAGATCCTAAATTTCTGCTTGTCTTATTTTATTTTTGTTTTTTTGCTAAGCTGACTTGTGTTCTTCCGGAGAATTTGTATTTTTATATATCTATTTAGATCGTAGATGGATTATGTTGCAAGATTTTGATTTGTTCCTGCTTCCGATATGAGCAAAGTCAGATCTACGTTAATGCTTTGATGATTTATTTTTAATTTATCTCTTTCTTGAGAAGTTTTTTTGTTCTTGTGGATCTATTTAGATCAGGATGAATTGTATTGTAAAGCTTTCTTTGGCTTATCGAGTGCTTAGATTCAACTTCTCCCTTTCCCACTATCAATTTTCTTTTCCGTCGCTTGATCGGATCTTAGGTCGTCATGATCCTTATCGATTTATCATTCTTTGTCGCCTGTATCCTCTTTGCTCTTTTTTGCTTTTTCGTTTTTTTATTATATATGTCTAAATTCACGTTCCTGAGGGCTTTTGTTTATTGGCTTTACGTATTTACAGTGGATTTGTTGTTTATTGCAATATTCCCATATCTATTTAGACCAGGGATAAATTGTATGGTAACACTATTTAGGCTTATCAAGTGCTTAGATTCAACTTCTCCCTTCCCCACTATTGCAATTTTTTCCTCTCACGTGGTCAGATCTTAGGATTCTTTGTTGCCTGTATACTATTTTATAAACAGTCTCATGATGTGTAACCTAACTTAATTCGTATTCCTGAGGGCTTTTGTTTATTGGCTTTACATATTTATAGTGAATCTGTTGTTATCGCTTGTTTAGTTTCATCACTTATCAAAAGTTTCGATTTTTGCTTCTGAACTCTAAAAATTTGCACCCGATGGCTCATATATAGTCGATTGTTGTTTGTTACATGGTATAGAGCGGGTTATTTAACTGGGCATTGTAATTCCCAGTTGGAGTATCATCTACTGGGATTCAAACTTTTTGTTGAAAAAACCTTAGCATTTGGCAGATGTTATGATCGCATCTGAGTGATCCAGGGTCCTCTCACTACTTAGGGACAAATTCTGCCTACTGGCAGGAGCCCTTGGCTGTCCTCCCCATGTTAGGCACAAAGGTTTACATGTTCTTATTGCTGCTAGAAGTTGTCCATCCTCTTAAAGTCAGATAGATGCTTTTTTCTTTTTTTCGGATGCATACAGATCTTTTTTATTATGCTTTTCTACTTACACCACTAGTTCTGATGTTGTCATGTCTTATGTTCCCTTGCAGTTCTTTCTTAGTGCTTTCCTTTTTGTTTTGATAG